>JAIZAY010002137.1:0-11246 GCA_029531755.1 Holothuria leucospilota | reverse complement strand
GGTATGATGCCCTCAGATTGCTAATTTTACAACTGTGCCATTGTATGACCAGCTTGTTGTAAAATTAATTTACTGTAAGTGATTCATTTTAATTGACTGTTTGTTCCATCTCTTCAACAGAGGTTGCTACTCGTCTTTCTGCAAGATGCTGTGAGCGACTCGTGGCTGGTAAAGCAGTCCCTGTCTTGTTTCGTCTAATCAAGAATTGCAATCGGAGCCTGCCCTGTATGGAGGTCATTAAATATGTAGTGGCTACATTAGTCAATCTTGCTAAGGTAAGGAAATATAACAGTATGCTAAGCTTACTGAAGCGGGCTGTACATTACAGACCTGCCAACCGTTCCGATTTAATCGGAACCGTTCCGATTTTTGAGTCCGTACATAGCAAAAAATCGGAACGTTCCGATTTCTAACACCCACCCCAAAATAGTACAAGAAATATCCTTGGAACAAAATTATTTAAAACGCATGTCACGCACCTCATTAATGATTCGTGGATCGAACTTGTATGGGCTTTACGTGTACATATATGTAAATACTATGACCAAGACTTCAGCATGTATGCGACATCCGGCGTGCGCGCTAAAATGTCTCAGGATATGTGCACACTGACAGTACATATCCGTAACGATCGTTGTAGTTAATGCTTTACAAAGCACCACAGCTGCGCCTACGGACCGACCGCGAAGTCCGTGCGGCACCTGCGTGGTACGTAGGTACGTACGCAATACATAGCACGTGCATGTTTGTTTGATAACCTAGTGGGACTAATCGCAATGCTGTTGTTTGAGATTAAGGATGAAAAATAATATTTGAAGATTGAACAAAGTACTTATGACAACTGTTCAATTTTGAACGGAAGACCAGCAACGAAGTTTTTGAGTATTAAACTTTGGACAGTAAGCTGCGTCCCTGAAGGCGTTTTTCGGTACCGTTTTTTCGGTACCGTAGTTCGCCGTATCATACTAACGGTAACGTAGCAAAGGTGCGGCATAGCCAGATAGCACATGTGTACAGTCTAGCCTAGGCTAGGCCTGAACTTAACTGTTACGTTTAGGTCTAACTTTTGAACTACGAAAGTCGCGGAGATTATGAAATAGGTGGGAATTTTTTATATGATTTTTTTTCTGATACATTGCATAAACCCCGCCAAGAATCGTTCACGTAGGCCAAGGCCTAAACGAAGTTTGTGTTAGGCTAAGTGTGTAACAACTAACATGACTAATATTACCATGCAGCCTAGCCTGCCCAGCCTAACAGTAACAGTAACAAGTAACATGATCTGAAAGTTTTATTTTATACACTCATGATGCAAAAAGGGATGTAATCAGCACTGCCGGGAACTAGTTCAAAGTTCAATTTGCTTGCATTATAGACTAACAAAACCTTAGCCTTATCACTGTGATGGGGTTTGTTGATTTTTTCTTTTTGTTTAGGCCTAGGCCCTAGGCTATACAATTCCAGCAGACATAGGCTAGGCCTAGGCCTACCAATCATCCAAATTTTTAAAATACAGCCTAAAAAATTTGTAATTTTGCCTGTTTAAAAATTTCATACATATTCCTTAAATATGCCACCGTTTTGAATCTAAGAGTATTTAAACTTCAAAAAATTTCCAAAGGGGAGGGTGACACCCCCTCCCCTTAGACCCCACCCCCAGGCCGGCGGATTCTCCAAAATTGCGCCGCTGTGTTCCTATTTCCAGTTTTCAAATGTTGGCAGGTCTGACATTAGCACTATCAGGGGAAGAATTGCAATCGCAGCCTGCCCTCTGTGGCGTTCATTAAATATGTAGTGGCTGGTCTGATTAATCTTGCTAAGGTAAGGAATTAAAACAGCATCGCTGCACTTACTGAAAGGGGCTGTACATTAGCACTATTAGGACAACAATTGCAGAGCTTGCTCCCTATTGAGGTTATTAAATATGTAGTGGCTACATTAGTCACTCTTGCTAAAGTAACGAAATATAACAACAAACTAGGCTTACTGAAGGGGGCTATATATTAACACTGAGGGCAACAATTGTAATTGCATTCTGCCCTCTATGGAGGTCACTATTAAGTATGTACTATATTGGCTAGATAAGTCAACCTTGCATTAATTTAGCATTCAAGTTACTTTAAAAGTCAATGCACAGCCCTGTATTATTTGTTTGTAACTAAATGTTTACATGTATTGTGCAAGGAAGAATGTGTGAAGTGGCCTTTAAAGGAGGATACTGTACACTTAAATGAGGGTGTAAGCTTTAATATAGTTTTGATACATATACATAGAAGGTACTTGATGTGTACATTCTGATGAAACTTGAGCTCAGTTTCTGTTAGTGGTTCTCAAGATTAGTTTTAACTCATTTTATCCTATAGTGAACCTGAAGCAAGCACATGACATCATATCCCCACATTTATCAATGCTGATTTGTTCTTTGAACTTTACAAAACAATATTCCCTCTATAATCACATAATTTCATTATGTGACTAAGCCTTCTTATGGGTGAGGGGAGTTTGCAAACTGTACATTCCCCCTGGAAACTTTTTTTTCCCATCTATTCAAAGGCCAAGTCAGAAGGCAGACAAAAAAAAAATGCATTACTCATCAGGTAGAACAAATGAAGTAAATATCTTGAGAAAGCACACTTTAGAATCAGATTCAAAATTCACCAGGTTAAGATATAATTCCTCTTTTACAATTCTAAACTAAATTATTTCTAAACCTTTCACTGAATCCTTGTTGAAGTCATTTAATGTGTCAAGAAATGTCATGTTACAGAGAAGTCATACTGTCACTCATACAGTGAACCTAATTCCCTCAGCTTTTATGATAATACAACAAAACGTAAAAGAGGCATCCACATTTCATTAACAGTTTAATTGTTCCATATTGTACGTCTGAATTTGAACCAAAACAATATTTTCATATTTCATGTTTTACTCCAAACTAAGCAAAATGATTTTTGTAACCTTAACATGTCTCATGTGACCTAAAACAATGACTCTTATGAAATAACAAAGATTTTCTTAATTGAC
Organism: Holothuria leucospilota; assembly: GCA_029531755.1. Classification (NCBI taxonomy): domain Eukaryota; kingdom Metazoa; phylum Echinodermata; class Holothuroidea; order Aspidochirotida; family Holothuriidae; genus Holothuria; species Holothuria leucospilota. The sequence goes on along the minus strand of JAIZAY010002137.1, from coordinate 8,222 downwards.
CATCACTTGTACTTTTGTACCCCCAGTATGCTCCTACAGCGCCCTCAGTATTGGAATGTCCGGATGCAGTCAGTAGTATCTTAGACCTAATGATGATTTACCGTGAGACCAATCCTGTCATCTTTACTAAAGCAGCTATGTTACTTACAGTACTGGCTCAGGAAGAAAGTCTGCAAAAGGTATTAGTATGAACCTAATTGTACAAGGAATATATCTATTACTAGCTCAGGGAGAGTCTGCAAAAGGTATGGGCATGAACGTAATTGTACAAGTAATAGTACTAGCTAAGATACAAAATGTACAGAAGGGCTTGAATATTAATTTTATGCAGGATTCCCATGCAGTAGAGAAAATTAGATAAGTCTGGAATTCTGGGTGTTTGGTCTGGGAAAATTGCTGTTTTGTCTGAAATATTGAAAACTTATTGTAGTGGGGAATATATTGCTACATGTTTCAACATACATTGTGGAAAAGTGTGAAAACAAATAATTGCTTCATATTCTTGGGTCATGTGACATGCCACCAAAAAGACCTGTTTCACTTGTCAGTTAAAGAATTAAGTCCTCCAATCAAAGATCCGTTGGAATTATTTCAATATCTTTTACCGTTCTCAAAATATATGTCTTCAAAGTTTGATGGTTTCTGAACTAACTCATTGCCTAGATGCAAAATAATGATGTGGAGTGTTGCACAGTGTCATGATTTCTTTTGTTAACCCTATATAAATTATCTCTTAATTAGTGATCATATAGATTTAATCTATTTACAGTTTGGTGAGTGATATCAATATTGTTCAAGGAAAAAATTTTAAGTTTTATAATAAACCCCTCAGGGAATAACAATGAATAACAATGCTACCAGTGTCCTTGAAATTAAGGTTGAAAAAACAAAGGCTTACATGTGCCATATATAGTATGTCCCTCTTTCGATGTCACATATTTGCATATTTAAGCTCATGTTTATTCGTGATGCAAGTGTGAAATAGAAATTCCCCTGTAAAATGGTCAATATTTGATGGATTTTAATGGAAATTGTGGCAATTTTCTGGATTTTTAATGCTTTTTACATCAAATATCCACCTGTGTTATTTTCATGTCACACAACCTTTCAGGCTTCTGAACTTTAAAGGGCAAGAGCAGTCCCTCCAAACATGTTTTGAAACAACAGCTAATTTTCACTAATTTCTTCTTATTACTCTTTCAAGTACCTTTCATGATAATTTAGGACTTTAATAAATGCATATCCAAGGTAAACCAATGAGTTACTCCCCATAAATTTTAGAATCCAGTGAGAAAAATATTGTCACATGATTCTCAAGAGCCATTCATGAAATAGGATAGACTACTAGACTAATTCAAATTGGAATGACTGCATTTTCCCTTTAATGGTCTCAAAAGTATGGGGTCCAAACATTTCAAAGAGTCTAGGGGAATAATATAAAAGTTTGAGCAGGATAGGGAAGTTAAAAAACAAAGCAAAAAAAAGTAGGATGAAAAAAATGAAATCAAAGCTGAATAGTAGTGTACTGTAGTCACTGATAATTAGGGGACTGGTCTCAAATGTGATTTGAGACCAAGGATCAACACATCAAAGAGGCTAATCGGACTGATGCATTATTCCAAAGACTGGTCTTGAATACAATTTGAGACCGATCTTGAATGGTTTTCAGCCAATAAGAATGCAAAATATCACTATGATAGCTTTTACAAATTGACGTTGGACACATCTTGTTGGGAATCTTTATGCTTACCCTTTCTACGTTAGTAGATGGAAAATAGTCCATAGATATTACTAGAAATAGTTAAGAGGGAGGAGTCAGGGAACCTTTAAAATATATTCCAGTTCAGTAAGTGTTAATTGGAAGTGAATGGCACTTGGGATTTTGGCATTTTTCTTCTTTCCTCTGCTCCATTCTTGGAGGGGGCGGGGCATTTGCTGGTCACCATCATCTCTATATATTCATTTCTCCTCCAGATACTACTGGGTACATCCAAGATTAATGACAAACTACGCTCACTTCTAAATCTTCAAGAAAGAAAGCTGAAGCTAAAGACTCGTCAGATGATTGCTAAATCTAAGAGTCAGGGAATGAGTATGACTCCATCTCAGCTGATGACACCATCGAAGAAGAAGAGACTGGTGCAGAGCTTTCAGCCTGACTGGGTCCTTGGGAGGTTTAAGAGACAGGATTTAGAGGACCCAATAGAAGCCTTGAAGTGTTTAATGGGAGCACTTAATATAAAATTTTAATTACGTATTAGCTTTGTCTAGAAAGGTGAAGAGCTTTCAGTCTGGCTGGGTAGTCGAGGAGGTATATTGAGAGAAGACTAGAGAACCCTATAGAGGCATCGAGATTTGTAGCTGGTAGCGTTCCGTATAAAATGTTGACCACATAGGTGACAATTTTAGGAGCTTTTAGCTCTACTGTATTCATGGGAGATATAAGAGTTAGGATTTAGAAGACCCAATAGAAGCATGGATTAGAAATGTTTAATGGGGGTGCTCAGAAAGAAATGGTAACCATTTCAAGGACCAGTGACAAATTTTCAGCCAGACTAGGTCTTGGAAGGCATAAGAGATATAATCATTGTAATCATTAATGGGGCTCCATGCAGTAGTAAATGTTAAAAATAATTTTCTAAAGTAAATAACAACTTTTTTGTTGTTAGAAATCATCCTGTCATTTTTTTAGCATGGTGATAATCTCTCACAATATTCAGGAATGAATCAAGTTTTAAGATTTTCACTTAGAGGGTTTTTATTTGAATATTTTTACTGAAAAGTTGCTTTGTCATTTACATGTTTCATGAAACTAAATTCATCACTGAACACTTTTTATAAACTTGAATGGATATTTCCTACTCCTTCAATAAGTGTATGTTTTATGTGACATGGCTTGATCGTATATACCTCGCTATGTAATACCCAATACAGTTTCAATTGCGATACCAGGGTTTTTGAAGGGTATTGAGTGTTGCGGACCTTTCCTTTTGGAAAGTGGTGGCAAATGCAAAACACCTCCCCCCACCCCACCCCCCCACTCCTTGATTAGGGTTAGGTGAGCTGTGCTGTCCTGTAGGCCTATTCTTTGCGTGGTTAAAGTATCACATTTACAAGGCAAGCTTTTCCTGTATCAAAGGTGAGTCATTTACAGCTAGCCTAAATGCCAGTTAATGTGAGTTATTAAAGGTGCTGCATGAGCAATTGCTTGCTTTAAACTTTAAGGCCATTGTCGGATGTTGAGGCCCAAGAGGCACCATTGCAACCTACCAAATTTTCTTTTGTTAGGAATTTGGTCTGTATTGTTAAGCACTTTGGCAAAGGTGAGGGACGGACCCTTGTCCCCTCCCCTCCCTCTGTCTTTGTGCCAACTTTAAGCTTAGTCCTAAAAAGACTGGCTTCAAAAAGTCATACTGTGAATCTTAAACATCATTATGGGAGAGTGTAAACAGTTAGAATCATTTTGTCTGTGTTTCAGTGTTGATGTATACCCTTTCTAATCATCCCCTAAAGTTTTCTTGAACATAGCACTTGCTTTTGGCTTTAAAAAAAATGGTGAAAATAAGTTTACTCATTTAGGTGACATTTTTACTTCATAAGATTTGTAACCTATACAATTAAGTATATTACATAGTAAGAGTACGAGTCGTTCAAACTTGTAGAAGGCATACCCTTTCCAAAATCAGAAGGAAAATTTTGAATTTTAGTATTTGGCATAAAATTGGCAGTTTTAAACACCTCTGTAAGGTATATGACAGCGCAACTTTTATGAAATGTGAATAATTTCTGTACAGTTGTTATTCAAGTTTTGATTGAAGTCATCCATACAGTGTACAAATTGTAAATAGTTTCATTGGCTTTGGCATTCCTGAACTTTTAATCAAGAACATTAATTGGGTTGATGGCATTGTTATTGAGGGACAGGATAACAAGGAAGATGTAACAAGATTAAAGTGAAGTAAAAGACGGTTCAACTACAAAAATTTACATCACAAAACAATGAATGCATGTCATTTGCTTTTTTCCAATTTTTTGAGTCTTTGTTACACATGTGTAACTTTCATTTTTTTTAAATTCATTATAAATACGTAAAAACACAGGATCAGAACTTTAATGTGCACTTGTACTATATATGTGAACAAGGTGATAGAATTATAGTTAAGGTCCACATATTTTACATAAAATACATTTACTGATAATGAATAAAATAAAAATAGATTAAAGCTAGTTACCTTGAATAAACGCCTTGAGTAAAAACGCTGTCCTATAAAAGAACTTTTAAATCACGGGGTAGTACATTTTGGTGTAAGTGTCTTAATTATTAAGTTATAAATTGTCTATTGACACTTGAAACCCTTCCCCAGTTCAACATCCTGTCTCCTGGCCTTCATTTAAGGTGTTAGCAATTATTCCCGTCAAGTTTCAGCTATCCAGCAAGAAGCCAGAAAGAGGGTTCCGATCTCAAAGATCGTGGTGCGTGTACGTCAACATGGGTATGGACATATACATTTACGTCACGTGTCGTCATTTTAGAGGTTAAACAATGAACACTGCACACAAATCAGCTGTCTGCATTTGGTGGTGAAGTTGCAGTGATATGTGCTCAGCCTGGGGAGGGGGGACTTCCTGTTTTGTGACGTCATATCAGGCATGAGCTTTTTCCGCGAATTCGCGGATTTCCGTGATTTTTTTCCAACTTCCGCTTTTTTGCATTTTCATTTCCGCGAAAAAATGTGAAGTTGAAAATGGGAATGGCACATGATTTAATCATAAGATGTCAGTGAAACAGCATAGTGTCTTCAGTAAAATGTGTATTTCCACATATTTTGTTTACATGTCACTGCAGCTAGAAATGCATAGTCGACATGTTTAATTATGATACCCTTTTTCCTTGTCATATCATAGCTCCTAGGTCATACTGTAGTGTGCTGCTTGAAAGTGGAAAGTAAAAGTGGAAGCAAACAGTCATGTCCACTCCATATACCTAGTACATACAGTATTATAATGCACTGATTTATTGCAAGTTTTGTATACATGTACGTACGTCCATTGGCACTGGCTGTGTCTGTACATGCAAGTGTGTAGATATGATGTGCACACTGCAGCTATAGTCGATATACATGCTTGGTACTAAATTTATACTACAACGTAGCTTGTAAGGCACTGAACAGAACGATTGTCTGCAAAGGTAATCAAAGCTTGTATATTCACAGGGCATGTACAAAATACTCAACTGCGCCCTTTCCTACATCTTTATAAGGTTTAAGGCTGGTTGCATATTCTCTTCATATATATCTGTCACTAACTTAGTGGCATTGCCATTAGGCCTAGCCTACCTTCTTACACTACATAGGTTATGTATGTGCACTGCTATTGAGCCTAGCCTATACTCACACAGGCTGACAGGTCTCTGGGTCTGAAGAAGGCAGCCATTCTGGGATTTGGCTTGAAGTTCATAACAAACTGGTACCAATTTTCACCAAAAGAGCTAGGAATTGGTGCCTTAAATTAGGCCTTACCTAACAAGGCCTAATGTTTGGCCTTTGAAGTTTTGGCCTAGCCTAGTAGGCAAGGCATGGCTCTTAAAAGTTAAATGTGCTTTACATTACAGAGCACAGCCAAGGAAGTTTCCTTAGCCATATGTTCTGATGTACAAAAAGGGCTACTATTTACTAGTAGGTAGGCCCTATACTTTAAAACCTAGGCCTAGGCAAAAATCCTCAAGAATGTGCTGCAAGTTGAATGGTGTTAAAACTTAATAGTGAGCCATAAAATAATCTTGGACATTGGATCAAAGAAATAAAGAAGCCAGTTGGTATGAACTAGGTTTTGGGAAAGACAAGGTATTAATGCTGACCCAACTTAGTGAACCTTAGCACATAGGCTATACAGTATGTTAAAGACACTGTGGCATCCCCCCAAAATTATTTAGACCTCTCCGGATATTTCTAAATCACAGGTCCTTACCATTTTGTGACGTCAAAAAATGGGCATGTTCAAACTTTCCCCCAAAATGACGTAAGGTAATCTGATTGGTCTAAAAGCACGTAGTACTGTATTTACTGTTTACAATGTGTGTGTGTGTGTAGTACTACGCAGTGGATGCCATGTATGTAACACTGCACTGTACTGTACAATGGGTTCTAAGAAAGCAAGTTACAGGTTATACTTCTACCATCGCGACGGAGCCTGGTCTAGCCAGTTTTCTTGAAACAGACTAACAAGGATCCATATCACATGGAAGGATTGGAGAAAAAAACCACATCCACGAAAACTTGGAAGAATTGTTCATAAAACGACGTCAGAAAAAAAGAGGACTGCTAGGGAAGAACCGAGAATAGGCCTACATGCGTCGTACTTCGCTTGCCCGTGCCGAGGCCTGTGTGGCCAGCCTCCAAGCCAATTCGACCACGGTAAGTTAGGCCTAGGCCATAGGCTTGTCAGCTTTTAGTTGACTTGGAGTAAGCTACTGTAGGATGTTGTAATGGCAGCCAGACCCACCGGCAATTCTAACGTTCTGTTGGGATCATGACAAACGTTATGACAGTGTACGTGTATGTACAAAGCCCTGTCTACAGGAAAGGCGAGTTCTATATTGTCTGTATTGTGTCATTGTGCATATTGTGCGTGGCTTGTGTGTATTGTATGTTGTACTATAGCTGTACTGTAGTCTGTATTGGATTGATGGTGATAACCTGTTTATGTATATTGTACACTGGTAGCTTATGAGGTTTAGCTTGGCAGCTGTTCACTATAGCTGAATATGCACCACTATACATGTACGATTGCACCTGCACCTAGGCCTATGTTATAGTCACATGCCAGAAAGGTTTAGGAACCCTGAGTAGGCCTTGGCGTAGTTTAGTTTTATACACAGTCAGTATAATTCAGAGAGCAGGTGTGCTAACATCTCTTTATTTCTGAGTTCCTCGTCACTCCACCACCCACTCTGTCTCGGCTTATACAGTTCTTTAGTGCATAGGGCCTACATACAAACTTACAAAGGCCTAGCCTACGTAGTCCTCAGTAAAGGCCCATGTATAGCCGGTCGCCGATATAGCACCCTATAGAGAGCTGTAGGCGAACGAACAGACCTTTACTGAGGATAAAGGCCTACAGTACTAGGCCTGTTACCGCCTGTACGCCTATACCTTCTGACCCTGTATACAATTTAAAGGCAGGTTATATAGGCCTACCAGGCCTGTATACCTATATAAAGGCCTGTTAACTTATGACATGTATGCACCAATTTACTAAATAACATTAGAACTGCCTGTGGCCACACCAGACCTAGGCCTGCAGTAGGCTCGGCGGGGTTAGTTCATCTTCCTTTGGATAATGGTACATCCAGAAGGTTATCCAGGAGGTTATCCCAGTCCCAAATTATATTGGTAGCAAACTATTTATAGCAATTTGTCCTAGCAGAAGGGGGGTGGTAACTATGCAAAGCATGCATATTACGAGTAATACTGTAGGTTTACAAAAATCATACAAAGGGATGTTAGCTTGACCATAGATACATTTAGTAAAGATTAAGAGCCTGCAGTCAAAGTACTTAGACCAACATCTTCCAAGAGTGCTCAGTCATGGAACCAACTTCACTGGCTATAAACCTAGCAGATCTTTGTTTTCCCTCTGATCTTTCTCAGAGTGAAGTCTGACTTGGGTCCCAAACGAAACAAGGATTTTACAACATTCGCCGTTTCTTTGTGGACAGGTTAGGTTCCTACCCTACAGAAAAATAGGTTCCTCCCTAAAAACATTAGTTTCCTCCCTTATGTAAGTTATATTTCAGGTTGAAAATTTGGGTCTAACTGTAACTATTGCTAATGAAGAAAACTAGTGTTTTTATATATTTGCAAAACAGACTGCATGTCGTAAAACAGGCCTAATAGATTTTTGTCGGACCTCTGTACAGTCGCAACTCCCTATAACTGGAGAAAGTCTATGTCAGAGTGTTATTTATTGCTGTTAAGTACCCTAGTGCTCAATGAAGCAAAACCACAAATCTAGCTGTACAAGTTGATCTTCACAAGAACTCACCTAAGGTCAGGTCGGAACTACTTTACTGATACAGTTCCCACACAACGGCACAGGGCCTAAGCAGGTCAGTGGCCTTTGCAAAACCGCATCTGAATGTACAGTACGTTACGCGAAGGCTCCGTGTAGAGACTGCATTAATCATCACCTCTCACAGAAATCAGCAGTAAACTTTCATCTTC
>JAIZAY010000231.1:0-73444 GCA_029531755.1 Holothuria leucospilota | reverse complement strand
AAACTCTTAATGTGAGAATTTCTAAAACATAACCATTCAAAAGCTTCGCCAAAAGGATAGCACTATTTGTGTGTAGCAAACTTACACAGGCAAATTTATTAGACAGCACCCCTTCCCTTACAGCCAACCCCCAAATAGAAAAGACGATATAAACATGAAACCAGGTTAAGTTTTCCCAGCCAGCTATCCTACATTCGCCACTGGAAGCTGTCATGAACTGTCCCCTAAAGATTTCACCCAGGCTACGGTCCCATTATAGACGGTGGAAGGAACGCTGTATTTCAATATGCTGCAATATCCACAATTGGAGGAGGAGTGGTTGCTTAAGCTTGTAGCCTCATTGTACTATTAAGCTTTTATGGAATGAAACCACGAAATACATCCAAAGAAACTCTATAACAAGAGCCTCAGCCTCCCAAATTTTGGTTAGTACTTGTAATGAAAAATTTTGCGGCCCTTGAGTGCAAATCGCCCTCTCGAACTATCGCACTTAACGACAGGGTGTGACAGAGTTTTGTTGCCGTCGTTTTCACTTTAAAAAGCACATAACAATTCATTCATGTCATACATGTTAGCCTTAAGTTGTTGCTACTACACAGAGCTCCCCGGGAAAGCAATCGGCATATATTTTCTTTTTTCAAACTAACCTTGAAGCTACCAAGACGTCCCAAAGTCACATTAACCATCTAGGTAATAGGATTAGCCCCATGCTTTTACAGAATACCCGTAGTCCGGTACCAGCCTACGTAACAGTCCACATCACCTCGACACAGGGCATTCGTTGTTTGTACTTTGTAAAGACCATTATATTGTCTTATTATACAATGCTGTCTTTAAATTGATTTATCTAAGGACCGACCTGCTAAACGTTGAGGCAGTGAATGGCAGGGGGCAAATGGACAATACGACTTTAAGACAAGTAGTATTGTATTCCTGAAAGTGTTAACGTAGACTGCCAGTTCTGAGTGGCAAATCACTTTTAGTTCCACTTTTTCAGTTTCGCATATTGAAACGTTAGGGTTTTGGACAATTTGCTCGCAAATGTTTGCTAGCCTATTGGATAGTAAACCTTGCAACGTTATCAGACATCGCTTTCATATGCTGAGGCAAAACGTTTTTACATACTGTTTCTGAGAACCATTGACGAAGTTCTAATCACATGACCTTGGGCTATTGCCTGGGAAGACCTTTCTTTTATAGGGGGATGAGGCTGTAAATGAGTTTTTATGAGGCAGGCATCTCTGCAATATAATGTGGAGATGCAAACAACAAAAGAGTAAGAAAACAAAAAGAAGATACGAACAATAAGTACTAAAGAGGAGAGAAAATAAACTTGTATGTGTACTTTCATATTATCCTGTCGAGACTTCCTAGCTCTTTGTTATTAGTTTCTTCTTTGTGCTTTTTTATTTCCCTTTATTGACTTTAAGATATTAAAGCTGGAAAAAACTGTATCAAAACAGCAAAATTAAAAGAGGCTTTGATGACAGTCAGCAGAAGGTGTATTGTAAATGCCATCTTCATATTAAACAGAAGAAAATTAGAAAGGTAGTTTAAAAGAAAACTTTGCCGTATATGCGTATTAGCTTAATGGAAAACAACCTCGCCTGACTGTTTGCTCGACGTATGGAGATGTAGATGACACATATAATGCACAGCTACATGAGTGGTTTAAAACAGGTATGGCAAATTATACATGCAGTGTTTAAAATTTATTTTATAATTGCAAATGTTGCACAAATTTAAGCACTCATTTATTATCACGTATCTCAAGGGCGGTTAGAGTATTACACAAACCTGAGCCTGAATATTTGCTCGGCAAATTGAGATATAGATGACATATAAAGGACAGTATCGGTGATTTAAGACAGGTATGGCAATAATAATAATAATAATAATAATAATAATAATAATAATAATAATAATAATAATAATAATAATAATAATAATAATAATAATAATAATATATAATAATAATAATAATAAAATAATAATAATAATAATAATAATAATAATAATAATAATAATAATATAATAATAATAATAATAATAATAATAATAATAATAATAATAATAATAATAATATAATAATAATAATAATAATAATAATAATAATAATAATAATAATAATAATAATAATAATAATAATAATAATAATAATAATAATAATAATAATAATAATAATAATAATAATAATAATAATAATAATAATAATATAATAATAATAATAATAATAATAATAATAATAATAATAATAATAATAATAATAATAATAATAATAATAATAATAATAATAATAATAATAATAATAATAATAATAATAATAATAATAATAATAATAATAATAATAATAATATAATAATAATAAATAATATAATAATAATAATAATAATAATAATAATAATAATAATAATAATAATAATAATAATAATAATAATAATAATAATAATAATAATAATAATAATAATAATAATAATAATAATAATAATAATAATAATAATAATAATAATAATAATAATTTTTTTTTCCATCCCCATTTTATTTCACGTCTTGCTCTTGTGCAAATACATCATTAATACGAAATACAAATCATCTTTTTAGTATCAGATAAGAAAAAGAAAAACTGGACCTGAGTATTGTTTGGAAATTTAAAGCATATATCCATGACATAGATTACAAATAAATATTTCGAAAAGTATCATGCAACTCGTTATATGTAAAGTATCTTTAACTGGAATTACTCAATGAGATCTGCTTTTTCGACCTCCAAAGCAAATTTAAAATTATATTCAAACTCAAAGATATTTGGCAGTTTATTTACTTGCTTACATTGAAAGATATAAAATTTCGAGTGATAAATTAAGAAGTTGTAAGGATGTTTAAGAAGCTGTTTGAATCCAAAGAAGAAATCTTCCTTCGAAAAAACAAAACATCTACCAATAAAAATAGTCTCAACATCCAACAAAAAAGAAGAAACGATATGGCAGTTCCAAAATAAATGTTCAATAGTCTCTTCATGAATTTTACAAAAAGAACATAGTGGGCTCTCAACAAATTTCATAAGATGTAGGCGTCTATTTGTCCCCAAAATCCTATGTAAAAAACGAAATTGAAAGTAATGTAACTTTACATCCCTTACTGAGAACCAAGCACTAGAAAAAATATTTGACCATTTATCATTCTCAAAGTGATAATTCCATTTCTGTAAAGCTGTTGGTGGAGTAAAAATTTCGTTGGCTATATTACCATATGCCCACTGTGAAACACTCTTATGAGCAAGCAACCTATTAAGTAAATCCTCGTTATGATTATAGGAGTAATCAGTATTTTGCAGATTTTGTTTCCAAAAAGTTGGTATTGCTGAAATTAATCCGTTATACCTGGTAAAAGGAAAGTTATCTAAATTGTAAACTGCAACAAACTCATTAAATTGCATTAGCTTTTTATCATTATTAAAAAAATTGTATACATGGTCAATTCCCTTAGAGTGCAGGAACTGATAAAACACGATCTTATTATCGACTTTGATATGTGAATTATTCCAGATTATCTCATTTTCAAACTTACTTATCGGTTCTTTAAAATTAAACAAAGACCAAGCTTTACAAATATCATATACAAACAAATTATTAATTTTAGGAATATCGTCTTTACTAAAATTACATTTAAAGAAAAATTCCTTTCCAAAATCACTCAAATAATAATCCAAAAAGATCTTCCACACACCATTACTCTCGCTTAAATACCTTTTAATCCATGTAATCTTTAAACTGTGTATAAAACTCTCCAAATGAATTACCTTTAAACCACCTAAATGAATAGGGTTAATGATTGTCTGACGTTTCACTTTGTCAGGCTTATCGTTCCATATAAAGTTGTACAGAATTGAATTCAATTCCAAAATAAAACTACTCGGGGGATTTGGAAGAGTCTGAAAAAGGTAAACAAGTTTCGAGATTGCAAATGTTTTGAATAAAATATTTCTGCCAATTGGAGTAATGTCTCTCTGAGTCCATAGATTTAAAGACCGTTTAAGCCGAGACAACTTTGGTGGAAAATTTAATTGAAAGAGGTCTTCTCTATTACATGTAAATGTTATTCCTAACATAGTAACTGGGCCTTTTGACCAAGTGATAGGGAAGTCATTAACAAAATACGGCTTCAAATGAGTAAACGGACCAAGTGGGAAAAGAATAGTTTTATCAAAATTCATTTTTAACCCAGAAGCATTTCCAAAATCACTCAAAACACGAAGAACCTCCTGAATAGAATTTGGGCCGTTATCTAAATAAATAGTGGTGTCGTCAGCGTACTGCATTATCTTCACTTCGTTATTTAAAATATGCTGACCTTTAATAATATTATTGGAATTAATTTTTTGAGCCAATATTTCAACTGCAATAATGAACAAATACGGACTAAGGGGACACCCTTGTCTAACACCTCTCTTTAACTTAATATAATTAGAAGAATAACCATTATTAATTACACACGCTGAACTGTTGGTCTGAAAAGTATGAATCCATTTTATAAAGCTGTCACCAAAATTAAATTTCTTTAAACAGTAATGTAGAAACTTCCACTCAAGGGTGTCAAAAGCCTTTTCGAAATCAACAAACATGATGAAACCAGAAATGTTATTTTCATACAGTAATCAATCAAATCTAAAGTAAATCTAATATTTTCGCCAATAAACCTATTTTTCATAAAACCTGTTTGATTATGGCCAATAATTTGAGGCAGAACAAATTTTAATCTGTTAGCAATGGCCTTGGCTGCAATTTTGTAGTCGGTGTTAAGAAGTGTTATTGGCCTCAGATTTTGAATAATCGAAGAATCTTTGTTGGGTTTAGGAATAACATTAATAATACCTCGGCATTGCTCCGGGGAAAATGTGCCTTAGCAAAACCATAATTAAACGAATCTACAACCAAAGGACCTATTGAATCCCAGAAAAATTTGTAAAAGTTTGAAGTAAGGCCATCAGAACCTGGCGATTTGTTAGGAGCCATACTTTCCAGTGCAGAGCGACATTCATCAATAGGTAACATACCATTACAAGAGTCAGCTTCATCATCCGATAATGTACGATTAAAATTAAAATCATCAAAAAAGTTCAACGGATTAGAATCTCTTGAAGAGTATAAATTACTATAAAATTTATGAAGTTCACTTAAAATCGCTTCATTTGAAGCAACATGTGTACCATCACTTTGTATAATATAGTTAACAGTATTTTGGGTTTTGTTTCTTTTCTCCAGATTGAGAAAATACTTGCTGTTTTTTCTCCATCCTCGACCCACCTGGCTCGTGACCTAATTTGAATGCCTTTTAATTTGAAGTTATAAATTTGTAGAATTTCGTTTTTTGCTTCCGCTAGTAAACTATTTGTAGCTGCATCCCAATTGTTAAAAAGCTGTTTTTCTAAGGTATTAACATATCTAATGAGATTTCTTTCCCGTTTTCTTCTTCTTCGAGCCAAGTCCTTACTAAACTTGATAGTAATTTTACGAATATTATGTTTAACAAAATCCCACTCCAAAGCGGGATTCTCCCATTGTCTATCAGTGCCCAGTACATTATCATTCAGAAATGATTGGATCTGATTAACATAATCTTTATTTTCTAACAAGGAGTTATTGAATTTCCAGAACCCTGGCCCTCTCTTACAAATCACAGTGCTAACAGTAATAAAAACAAACGAATGGTCTGACCTGAACCCTGAAATTAAATCGTCATTTGTCACTTTAGTAGTGAGAGCGTTGGAAATGAGAAAAAGATCAAGACGGCAAAAGACATCGTCGTTAACGTTTGATTTCCAAGTGTACTGTTTTGAAAGGGGATGTCTGTTGCGCCAAATATCCACTAAGTTAAAGTGCATCATTAAATTAAGACATTCATCCCTAGCCTTGAAATTCGTGTGGCGAACGCCATTCTTTTTATCAAGATCAAAGTTAAATATAAAGTTAAAGTCTCCCCCCAAAACGATGTTATTACCTTCAAACTCTCCCATTTTATGAAAAAGTGTGTTGTAGAACGATGGATCATCAACGTTTGGACCATAGATGTTAACAATTGTAAATATTTGATTGTTTATTTTAATATCGCAAATAATATATCGTCCAGCATTGCCAGTATCAGTTTTGATAACTTCAAACGAAAGTGAGGGATTAAAAAGGATCATAACCCCTCTACTATCACTACTGCCATGTAAAAATAAAGTTTTCCCACCCCATTCGTTTGACCAAAAGTTTTCCTGCTCAGGGGTACTATGAGACTCCTGAATAAAGCTAATATCAGGTTTTTGATTGTGCAAAAAGGTAAACAATTGCCTTCTCTTTGAAAGTTGCCTAAGACCCCTTGCGTTGTAAGTGCAGAATGTTAAAGTGCCCATTTTGCTATAGAGATTTTAATAAATACAGTATAATTAGCACAATCTAACATTAAGTGTTCCGAAAAACACATTTCAAGCGACATGAAAATGATGGAGGCAATTTTAATAAAATACGAGGGATGATCCTTAAAGTGACCAAAAGTACAAACCTTGTATCTTCCAAAGTATAAATTCCAAGTTTGAATAATACAAAGTTGAATTAAATAGTAATCCGCAGGATAAATGCATCCATTGAGCACTAGGTTAGCTAAACAACAGTAAAAATTGTGGATGGGATCTGAAAACATTGAAAAGTACAAATACAGAAAAGTAAACAAAATAGCACAAGAAAACAAAACATGCTGCAATCGAACTGCAAAGATTTGGCAGCAAAATTCAGCAAAAAAGCAGCAACACATCATCGGAAAACAAAAAGACAAACAATCGGGTCAATCGGGACGGAACAGATACGATCGGTTCCCGTAGGGCTTACGTTAACGTACTGGTCGAACAACGTCTTATTCAAACTGGAACGGCTTTCCGTCTTGGCCCCGCCATTTTCCCGCAGAAAATCGAAGGTAGGTACCTCTGGCATAGAGATCCGCCACTTGCTGCTTCCATTTCCTTTTTTCGGTCAAATCTACGAAGGTCAAATCATCAGTAATAAAGTATCCTTCATCTTGTAGTTTAGCTCGTTGATTTTTCAAAGCAGTGATTTTGTCCTGAAAGAAGGATAATCGCACCAAAATATGACGGCTACGTCCCTCTCTTCGGGCACCATCTCTGTGGGCTCTCTCGATCTTAACATCTGGAATTCCAACTTTGTTAATTACTTCTTTGGCAATGTCCAAACAATTTTCTTCAGCATGCGTCGGGTAGCCCACGATTCGAATATTATTCCTTCGAGAGAACCGTTCCTGTTTATTTAGAGCCTCAGAACTATGCTTGTTGATTGATTCAAGCTCCACAATACGTTGCTCCATCAATTTCAGCTTCCGCTCATTTTCTTTCTCCTTTTTTTCAAGTGCCGCAACACGACTGTTAGTAAACTCTAACGCTTTATCAAAATTCAGCTCAATTCGCTTTAACTCCTTTGTGATGCGACGAAGAGATACTTCAATTGAGCTGCTCAGATCAGTCATTGTATTCTCCACTCCAGAAATACTTTCATTGTCCGATGCTTCGTTCAAAAAATCTGAAAACTCTTCAGAGGAAGCATCGTATTGACTGTGCGAGAACGCCCTAGTGTTATACTGCCTTAGTGTTTTTTGTGAGAGGCTAGGCTGCTTGTTTCGTGACCCTTTAGGTCTACCTCGTTTCTTCTTTTTAGCTCCAGATTCCATTGCTCAAGAGATTGCAAAACACGTAAAAGAAGTCGACGGGGAAACGGCAATGCCAGTTAATCAATGAAAAGATTGTTCGAACCTCGATGATATATATAAAAGCGAGTAAATCACAGCAGCCCTACGTAGAACAAATCCTACTCAGTCGCCATCTTGTTGCCAGATTCAATAATAATAATAATAACAATAATAATAATAATAATAATAATAATAATAATAATAATAATAATAATAATAATAATAATAATAATAATAATAATAATAATAATAATAATAATAATAATAATAATAATAATAATAATAATAATAATAATAATAATAATAATAATAATAATAATAATAATAATAATAATAATAATAATAATAATAATAATAATAATAATAATAATAATAATAATAATAATAATAATAATAATAATAATAATAATAATAATAATAATAATAATAATAATAATAATAATAATAATAATAATAATAATAATAATAATAATAATAATAATAATAATAATAATAGTAATAGTAATAGTAATAATAATAATAATAATAATAATAATAATAATAATAATAATAATAATAATAATAATAATAATAATAATAATAATAATAATAATAATAATAATAATAATAATAATAATAATAATAATAATAATAATAATAATAATAATGATGATGATGATGATGATGATGATGATGATGATGATGATGATGATGATGATGATGATGATGATGATGATGATGATGATGATGATGATGATGATGATGATGATGATGATGATGATGATGATGATGATGATGATGATGATGATGATGATGATGATGATGATGATGATGATGATGATGATGATGATGATGATGATGATGATGATGATGATGATGATGATGATGATGATGATGATGATGATGATGATGATGATGATGATGATGATGATGATGATGATGATGATGATGATGATGATGATGATGATGATGATGATGATGATGATGATGATGATGATGATGATGATGATGATGATGATGATGATGATGATGATGATGATGATGATGATGATGATGATGATGATAATAACTATAATAATTATAATAATAATAATAATAATAATAATAATAATAATAATAATAATAATAATAATAATAATAATAATAATAATAATAATAATAATAATAATAATAATAATAATAATAATAATAATAATAATAATAATAATAATAATAATAATAATAATAATAATAATAATAATAATAATAATAATAATAATAATAATAATAATAATAATAATAATAATAATAATAATAATAATAATAATAATAATAATAATAATAATAATAATAATAATAATAATAATAATAATAATAATAATAATAATAATAATAATAATAATAATAATAATAATAATAATAATAATAATAATAATAATAATAATAATAATAATAATAATAATAATAATAATAATTTAAACTTATAATGCGCCCATATCCATCCTGCAGGATGCTCAAGGCGCAAAGAAAGAAAAGTTACAGACAGTTACAGCAAATCAGGAAAAGCTAGTTTCATGAGATGGGTCTTAAGCAGTCTTTTAAAAACTTAAATGTTGTAACAGGATTTCAGTTCAAGTGGGAGTGCATTCCAGAGGCGAGGAGCAATTACATGAAACAGATCTATCACCCCAAGAATGTTTAGCTCTCCGTCCTTGTAGAAGACACAAATTTCTTGAACGAATATTCCTAAGTGGAGAGTAACGTGATTTGTAAACAATGAGTAAAATTTTGTAAGTTATCCTGAATGAAACTAGAACCCAATTAAGTTCGCAAAGTATTGGTGTTATGTGGCAAGATTTCCTCGACAATGTAACAATCCGTGCAGCAGTGTTTTGCAGGCGTTGAAGTCGATTGATCTGGGATTGTGGGAGACCAAACAAGAGTAAATTTCCGTTATCCAGCCGGGAAGTTATGAACGAGGGAACGATTTGATCAGCAGCATCACGATTTAAGAGTTTCCTGATTTTCCCAATGTTACGAATATGACATGAAGATGAACGGATTACGTTGGAAATATGTGGCTCCATGGTCTTGGCAGAATCAAAAGTAACCCCAAGACTTCTGGCTTGTGAGGCTGGAAAAATTTTTGAGTCACCTGTTTTAATGTAGGGGATGCTGACTTTAGACAGCTGCTGACGGGATCCAAAAAGTAAAAATTCTGTTTTATCATCATTCAATTTAAGGAAATTTTGTTGCATCCATTGACGAATTTCCTGGATACACCTTTCCAAGGTTTCAATTGAAGAGTTAGCAACAGTTTGATGAAAAATAGAGTTTTGTATCATCTGCATAAACATGATATTGGAGACGGTGTCTAAGAATAATATCGCGAACTGCGTAAGTGTAGATAGTGAATAGTTGGGGACCAAGAACTGAGACTTGAGGAACAGAGTAATCCAAAACAACAGGGTCAGAAATAGCATTTCCGATGCACACGTACTGTGGCCTTTGAGAAAGATAAGACTTGCACCAACTGAGTGCTGTATCTCTTAAACCAAGATGATTTCGGAGTCTCAACAAGAGAATGTTATGATCAACAGTGTCGAAAGCTGCACTCAGGTCCAGGAGCACAAGAGCAGCAATGTTGGCTTCATCTAGTGCCGATAAAATGTCATTATTAACCCTAATAAGGGCCGTTTCTGTCCCATGATATTGCTTGTAAGCAGACTGAAAAACATCAGATAGGTTGTTGGCAGCAATATCATCATTAATCCTACAAGATACAACACGTTCAATAGTTTTTCAAAGGAATTTTAAGTTAGCGACAGGCCGGTAGTTTTTCAAGATATTCTTGTCTAAACCAACATTTTTCAAAAGGGGACGAACGTAAGCAATCTTTTGACTTTGTGGAATGGGGCCTCAAGAAAAGGATGCGTTAACAATAATAATCACGTCCTTAATAATGCTTAATAATTCTTTTTAAAGTAACTGCTACATAAAAGTATGAAATCGTTGGATTGCATTAGTGGTTGTCAGTATTGTCAAAAACAAGTATGCGCTTAAAAAATTTCTAGTAATAGTGCTCAAATGGTTTTTAAATGGCTTTAATGGAAAAAGTAGATCAAAACATACACTTTCATAAGATTGTGATCTGTAGTGTATTAGATATTTATAACCACCGTAAAAGCAAAGACATGACACATACTGGCTAAACAAAAGCTCCTATATGGTAGGCAAGTCTTAGGGTTAGGAAGTTCACTTATTTACTTATTGTTAAAAGCAACATTATATGTCATATTCAAATGGACAATTTGTTGTTTTACACTCCATTGTTTCCCTGTTAATGTTTGTTTAACCTGAAAATGTTTTTTAGATAATACAAAATTGCCTTTTCAAGACTCATCGTGATGAGCTCCACGTTTCTGTTTAAATCTAGTCTTGATACAATGATGTTAATTACTCACATAGGTCTAGGCCGCATTTGAACCAAATTATTCTCTGTCTTGTGGTATTACGCTTGTGTTTACAATGAAAATCTTCAAACGTTGGGAGAAAAGTGATTCAAAAGTTCACGTCCGACTTTTCATCATTTGAACACAGTCATATAATATTTAAAAATATTGGGAGTTAAGTAAATAGAAGCATTTTCAAAGGTCGCCATAACGTGAGCAATGAGAAAACCCTGAAACCCCACAAAATTATTTGTCACCTCTAGAAATGAATAAGGAGACTAAAAACCAATAACGAGTCTTGCTAACAAAAATCGTCGATGAAACAAACGATAAAAAGGATAAAAGCATTTACTTTATCCGTATGCACTCTACAACCTTTTGGGCAAACATGCCCCCCAACCAGCTTTTAGATGAAGAAACTGTACATGTAGTTTGAAAAATACGTGCGTTTTAACCGTTCTATGTAGTCTTTCACCAGACTTGTTTTCAAGAGGCATGCCTGCTCAAAATTGGTAGCGGGTAGATGAAAGAGTGATTTTAAAATACTGTGTATGAAGTGCTTTTTACGTAATTTGATGTTTTACATGAGTATAACGTACACAACTAAATACAAAAACAAACGACGTTAGTAAAATCCCATTTGCCCAAAGTATAAATGTTCATTTAGAACCTTGAGCAGGAACCGAAAAAGACAATACATTAAAAAGTGTCGCGGTGTGAGTTATTTTGTAAAATGAGTTTGTAAACTGCTAAGATTATTGTAGTTACATCGGACAGTGGATTATTTATTTTTCGATTTATAAACTGGTATGCTGTTAAAGACATGTTGGAAATTCTATGATCAGAACTTCTTAACCTCATTATTTTTTATCTTTTCGCTGTTTCGGTTCTGTGTATTGTGAATTGTCGTAACAATGCAAAGTGTCGTGTGAGTTATTTTTGTAAATTTACTTTAGTTAACCGCTAACTTAGATAACTGCAGCTCCCTCGGACGGTTGACCAATTATTTTCAATTATGACTTGTGTGCTGTTAACGACACGTTACAAATGCCATTATTAAGAGAACAAATTGTAAAGGACGTGCTTATCATTTGGATTGTCGATTTAGAACGCAGGCCACCTGCTGCTTATACAACAAGACAATTGGACTATGGTACGGCTTTCAAGGTCTCCTTTGGGTAAAAACATT
The DNA here is from genome assembly GCA_029531755.1 of Holothuria leucospilota. Lineage (NCBI taxonomy): Eukaryota > Metazoa > Echinodermata > Holothuroidea > Aspidochirotida > Holothuriidae > Holothuria > Holothuria leucospilota. The sequence goes on along the minus strand of JAIZAY010000231.1, from coordinate 61,111 downwards.
CGTCTGGATTAAAATGTCTCTTATTTAACACAGATTTAACACGCTTTTTATAATTCAACTTCCCTCAAAGTTTAAATAGCAATGTGATATTTATAATTTGTTCAATTTGCATCTTTAAAACCAGACAGCCCAGAGACTTAGTGATTCCTTGCTGAAAGGGAATGGTTTGTTGCACTAAGTTCATCCCTCAAATATACACTTCTTGTCTTATTGTTTTACCCAGGACCATCTGAATCAGAAACCAAGCTCTAATCCACTATGCCATCAAAGAACTCGTTTAGCATATAGTATATATATTCATCCTTTAGTGACATCTTTAGCACGTGTTCATTATTAGGTAATTCAAATAAGAATTTTTATCGTAATAGTTGTGCTTGTGAAAAAAAATAATGTTATTCTCTATAATTTTAAGTTGGAATGGTACAAAATTCAGTCTTAACTTTTCGTTTGTAACCAAACGCCGGACACAATTTGGAGGTCCTGCCCACTGTGTATAAAGTTTACGAGTTTTTGTAGTTTCACCTCTGATGATCTCAGATGTCCTTCAACTCCAACAAACCAACGGGCTTTCTATCTCTTAAAGTAACCCATCTTTATACCAAACATGAAATGGATCCATCATCCCCGTCTTGAAATATGGTGTTTCAAGGTTTTCGGTTTTTAACCTCTGATGACCTCAAATGACCTCTAACCTCTACTGAAAACAATGAAAATCTTTCTTTTAATATGATAAAGTTATATACCAAGTACGAAGATTGTCCATCATTGCCATTTTGAGATATCGTGTTTACAAGCAGTTTTAAAGAATTTCGTATTTTCAGCTCCGATTTTACCTCAGATAACCTTTGACCTTCACCAAAATCAAAACGGTTTACCTTTTGACGATAACGCATCCACATGCATTTGAAAAACATTTATGCTTTCTACCTAGAGATATTGTGTTTACAAGGTTTTAAGTTTTTGACCTATAGTGACCTCACTTGACCGGCGACCTTCACCAAAAATAGGAATCTTCCTCTTAATATATCAACTGTATATACCAAGTAAAAATATTATATATCTTTGCTATCTGGAGATATCGTGTTTACATGCCAACCGTCACAAACACTCATACATACACACATAAATACACACCTACACACGATCGTCCGTTTGCCTTCGGTAAGGAATCAAAAAGAAGTTCATTTGAAGGTGTTTTAGGAGAAGCAATTTCAAAAAATACTGTTTCCTTTAGTGAATGCTTTTTGCCAGAAGTTAGTCAAATCAGCGGGCAGAACTTCAGTTTTAAGAGTGCCAGATTGAGGTGGACGTTTTTTACAGTGCTTAAGTTTCTTTTTTTGTTTTCTGTCCTATTACTACTAGAACGGATATACAATTGTTTTTATGTAAATGACATGCTGCATTTCGAATTGAGGATTGAAAGATATCAGGTATGTTTTCTTCAAAGTCAAATGGCTACATGAACTAAGTTAAAATCGTTAAAGGTTAAACCGATATATTTCATTCACCGTCTGTCAAGTACAAGATGTTTTCCCTCTGTGAAGACCATTATCTACATTTGCAAAACAATTGTACTGTAGATTTAAAGTTCTATAGATTTATCTGATCGTAAAGATGTCCTTTGGCAAGTGTAACATACAGGAGAGTGTCTAGACGACAATTTATTTAACCAATATGTAAAGTATACGAATAAGTACTTACAAGATTCCTTCAACAGGATTCAAAGACTACATTTGTCAGTAGTTAAAAAGAACTTTAATATCAAACACACAAGACAATATAACAGTTGGAGCTTATAAAACGGAAGGGTAAATTTGTGTTGGTTTCATTGTACTTGTAGAAAAACGTCCATATAAATTTTGGAAACATGCGTCACCCATTTGTGACTGCCTTCCCTCACCTTATAATGTTTTTCAACGGTTTCTGGTTATTTTTAAGTGCTGATTCCAAATCCGGTGGGTGCCAGCTCGTAATTATTGAGCATTTTTGCTGAAATGCAAAAATCCAAAATGGCCCCCAAAATGTACTGTTTGACGTATATCTCCTCTTAACGTGTACTGTAGCAATTCTACAAATACTCAGTCAACTTATACTCGAGGGTGCACAGACTATTATTTCAGTTAATTATTCGGCAGTTTGGTTGGGTGTATGTGATGTTATAACGTGTACATCGCCTTACCATCGATGCCGCAAAAGTGCACTTTGCTGTAGGGGGTTAATGAACACATGGACAGTTTAACATATGTATCCAGTTCAACATCAGAGGCGATTTTTAATTTTTGCAATAATGGAACTAGCTTTAAAGAACACGTTTTAGTAAGGAGTGGCGCCCTCAAGAGAGAAATGATACAAGGGAAGCGGAGGGTGCTGTTCGATAAGGTTGAGGTTCAGAGATTGCGGGATATTCAAGTTTATCATTTTAGAAATTCCGTGTACATTAATATTTAGCAAAGCTAGAAAGAACGCCATTTGATCTCATGGGGTATGAATTCCCTCTATCCATCCCTATACTATAAACTCCCTGTGTCCCTCTGAGTTCCGCCTACGTAGTAACACTCAGAGACTTGAAATGTGACGGACACAAGCAATGCACATAGATGAAATGTAATCCTCCCATAGCTAGAAGGATACTATTTACACTTGACCAGCTGATTAGTGACACTGGAGGTTTAAGCAATTACATGAGTTGAAGGATGAAACTCATTCCAGACCTATTCAGGTTCTCAATCCTGCCCTGCTTAAAACAGTGCTACTCTTTTTGCAGTAGAATATGCGCAATGTGGGATGAATGTAACTAATGATATTGGCGATAGGCTGCTCAACTTTTGGGTGTCTCACCCCTCAACTTTGTGTAGTCGTTCCATATCCGTTCATGTCCTGAGCAGAAATTATTTCACGTTCAGAGATTCTTAACAGTACTTTCCATTTTGAAAATTTTCTCATGTATTCATTGCTGATACAAAAATCTCATTTAAGGCTTTTAGTAGATCAGAGGTATTACCAGACTTTGCCTGATAAGGGGTCAAGCTCGGTTGGGTGAGTGGGGAGGGGGCGCAACCTGAAGCCCCTTTGAAGGGATGGTTGGCAGGATTGCAAAAGCAAAATGTTTTTGTCTCACGTGTGCAGTACCCCAACACAAATTCTGTATTTTTTTAAAGAAACCATGATGCAAATTGATATTTCTGATGCGGAAAATTTGAAAAAATAGTTGGTTTTAACTTCAAGACTTTTAGCAACATTCTTTAATAAAACTAGTCAGGCCACTGTTCCCACTTAACCATCTACCCTCTGCCCATACTAACCAAGTCCCCAGCATTTACCATGCTGTCTGATTTGCAATTTGTACGGATGTCCAATAGCTGGGTGTTTAGTACCATCATCGAATAAGCTTCGGGGTACAGGTACTCTCACACGGTCAAGAATAGTCCCGTATTCGACCCGTACTACTATTCGGGGTACTTTCCGGGCGATTCTGGAGTGGTACCGAAATCTGCCCGTATCGGCCCGTATTGTACCGAATTGTACCGTACTGGTCGCGTATCGCCCCGTATGGTCCCTGGAGGCCATCTTCCGCCATCATTTTGTTAGTGTACGGGGCGGTTCGGGAGTATACGGGGCAATTCGGGCATGATGGGGGACTATACGAGGCGATTCGGGCTCAATACGTCACTATACTGGACGCTTCGGGGCTATTCGGGAATAATATAGTTCCCGAATGGCCCCAATTTGTCCCGAATATTCCCGAATAGTACCGAATGGTCCCGAACAGTCCCGAATGGTCCCGAAGAGTCTAAATACGGGACGGTTATTTTGGACATGTTCAAAAATTTTCGACCTTCCCGAATTTCACTTTGCTTGCTCCCGAATACCCCCGAACTGTCCCGAATTGTCCAGAACTGTCCCGAATCGTCCCGAACTGTCCCGTATGTACCATTCTGGACGAGATACGGGACTATTCTTGACTGTGTGAGAGTACCTTAAGATATCACGCCATACTGTGAATAGTGTATGGTTTCTAGAGAATTCCCAAAGAGGCAACTTATGGTACCAAACTTCCAAACAAGTCCTAAGCTGCGAGGGACTTAATTTTGCAGCTGTATTCCACCCTCACTACCTCGAATCAGAATTGTACCTAACGTCTCTTCGAAACATTCAGATCCGAAGTACTCGTTAAGGTGCAACATATGTTCCCGATGATTCTATGTAAAATGATGACGATTTCTAAAGGGGGCGTACGCCCCTATTTGCCGCAGAGCAATAATTTTTGTAGCAGAAATTTACATCTCCAAGCCCATCTGATTGCACCATACACTTTTTGCAGACGGTTACGCACCCTTCTCATATTCATGGATCCAGCCCTGGCTGTTGGATTATCAACTAGATAACGCAGAGACTCTCTGTGCTTTCTCCTGATGGTTCCTGTTTTGAGTGTCCGGTTTCAGGGCTGGATTCGAGAGTTTACATAGAAGTGATTCTATGGGGATAGCCTAAGCTTGAAGCTACCACCGTCAAATGTACGGAGCATTGATGTGGTTTGGGAGGGGTTTGTGAGAAAATTTAAATAGGACACTGTGATTTTTTAAGGTCATTCTCTGCTGTAGTGAATTTTAACAACTTCTCGGCGAATCCTCAGTTCGGAACATCTTACATTTATGGGGCCGTACTTTGAATTTTTCTACTTCTTATTAGTCAAATGCAGCTACGAATTGTGAATGTTAGTTTTCAAAACCTGTATTTGCATTGATAAAAAAAAAAAAAAAAAAAAAAAAAAACACTGCATCATGATAATTTGTTAAGCCAGTTTGTCATATTTTCAAATGATGCATCAACCCTTACGCTTGAAATATGTAATGTCGGGCTAAGTAACACTTTTTTGAGACAGTCTGGTGAGACTGAAAAGTAAAATAATGAATAATTCAAGGAAATGATTTTCTCTGTGCCATGTTAATACCTTGTAAGCACTACACTGTGTGCATTGTTACCGACGAAATCACTGTGGCGGCTATTTTGTAAGATCCTTTTCACGTTGTTACGTCAGTTTCATGTAACCAGTTGGAAGCATAATACATGGGAAGTACTGTTAAGATGAATTGCTTACATGCAAGTATGATTTGACTGAGAATGTTGAGAAGGTAATATAACATAACAAAGAAATACGTATCAAAATGTAAATTTGGCATCCATTTTAGATTTTGGCGTTCTATTCAAGTGCCCCGAACAGTTATCAATTGGCACTAACATCATTTCCAAGCAGCACCAAAACCTTGACTAGAGACAGTTGAAAAATATTACATATGTACAACACAGGGATATGTGGCTTGTAGCCTGGACTAATCCAATTTTTTGAAAGACATCTAAGTGCATAGCCTATGTGTTTGCCCGTTACGTAAGAGGCTCTAGGTGTTAACATGTGGGCCATTCAGGTTCATTTAAAGTAGCTTCATTAGTGTTGAGATAAAGAGTCAACCTTAAAGGCATAAATGACTGTTTACTGACCATTACTTGTGTGAATTAACCCTAGAACAAATTTCTCAGAAACGAGAAGTGGATATTGAGACATCGATGGTAAGGCCATGAACACCCTACAATATCACATATACTCAATCATACCACTGAATAATTTGTGGGAAATATACTTTTCACACACGCTGCACTTCCAAGTATGATTTGGCGAATATTTTCAGAATTTGCTTACAACTAGAGAGGAAATACCCATCAAATAGTTCATTTAGCAGCCACTTTGAATTTTTGAATTTCAGCAAAAATGCTCAACAGTTATGAAGTGGCACCACCGGATTTGGAATCAGCACCTAATATTTGACCAGAAACCGTTGAAAAAAATCGTATATGTCAAAATGCAAGGTTGAGCTAAATTTGTTTGGACCGTATCCTGGACTATAGGGTAGAGCCAGGTTAGGGCTTTTTTGCTCCATGTAGTTCCATGCGTATGGTAAGAGTAAGACTTTGTTTTGTAATGTTTAGCCAAAATATGGGGTGAAAGTAGCAAAGTTATACAAATTGTTGGTTATTATTTAGAAAACTTATCCCTGAAACCAGGTATAGGTTAAGAGTCGGGGAAACTGTCTGCCGAATGGAATTACACAATTTATAGCATCGTTAGTGACCACCTGTGCCCGACGTAACCTCTGCCATCACCATGGTATGAGCTGAGGGCTAAAATGGAAATGCCCTAAAATGCAGAATTACCCTATTCTAAAGCACAATCGTGTCGTTACAGATTTTTGTCTATCATATAATAGTCGCCAGTATGGGATAGATTTAGCATTTTACTTGGTCATAAATTACAGAAAATTGCACTCCAAAATACTAACTTTGTCACCAGAGTTTCTCATATATCACGAGTCTCTAAGTGATTCAGAAAAAATGGCATCGCAAACGTCCTAGATTGCTGGAAACTGAGCTTTAAAACGCACAATAGTTTAACTCGGTCCATCATGCATGGGGCACCAAACTGGCGAGAAGAAAATTAAACTGAAATCAGTGTTTATAAGGGCTTCCACAATCATGTCCCTGTTCATCAACCACTGATCAGGCTATTTTGGGTTTCATGCTCGCAAAAGAACCACCGTTACCAAATGTTTGCTTCTTTTATTTTGTTGATTTTCTTTTATTCTCTTACATTTGCTCTCTTACCTCTTTCAATCTTTCGCTTTTTGTATTTTTAGTGGCATGTTCTATAATTTGCGGGCTTATCCCTGTTTTATGTTGTTCTTTTAAAGTAATGTTTATTCAGTCTTTCTTCCTGTGTGATTTGTTCTTAATTTAATTTGATTTCAATTTTACATGTTTACCACTTCATAATTATTTCGTTTACTTTGTACCAAGGGCCCCGTGGAAGAACCGTGCTATGGGACTCCACAGGTTACCTTGGTTGAAGAAAGTCTGTAAATTAAATAAAAGTGCTGAAGGGTAAAAAATAACACTTGCTTGCTGTATCATTTACTATAGCAACGATCTTGGTAGTGGTGCTTGGCATATTGTCCTCCACAACAATTAGGGCGTCCAATGAATTTGACCATTTGACCTTTGCAGCAAGCTGCCTCTAACATAAACAAACACAGAATTAGCTCAGTCATTATAAGGGAATGGGTGTGCGAAATAAAGCAAAGGTTCATATAGCATAACCTCCTTTTGAACACCAAAGTAAATGGAATCAAAGATATTGCGCGCAAAGCGCGAGAAAAAATGTGTCGGAATAATGGCGTAATCATGCTTATTATGTTATCCCGATACTCATATGGAATTGGTTTTATCTGCAACAACCCCAGTTCTGCATTCCAAGGGGATAGATGATTGACGAACTACCCCTAGTTTACAAAGGGGGCTCGATATCAAAGGGGAACCAAATGAGAAACCACTCGAATCCCCCTGCGTACGAGCCTGGGAAGGAAGAACTTGCAAAAGAAAATATTTAACCATTTATAGTTTCGTGATATCTCGTCGAGTCTCTCTCTCCTTAGCTACTTGTTGCCACTCAATTTTAGAAGATTCCTATGAGGTTGTTTTCTCAAATTAGAAATTCATTTGCACTCAAACAGCATAGATAAGTTTAAAATGACTAAATTACTTTCCTCCCTTTTGATGATCAAATTTTAATTTCATGAAATCAAATTATTCCAAGCATTTTAAATAAACTTTGTCCATTAGAAAAAGAAAACAATAAGGCATATTTCCTGGTATGTCAACTTCAAACAGAATTTCATTTTGTTCATTTGTTTGTTTTTCTCTTTTAATTTTTTTTTCTTTTTGGCTAAGTTTTTCATGTAAAAATTTCTATTTAAATTTAAACACTCCATGATAAGGGCTTCACGTTTCATATTTTGACAGCTGAAGCATTCTATCAAAAGTTTCATTGTCAATTTCTTTTAAGCATAAACTTCCACAAGTCAACAGTCATAAGTAACAAAGGGCATACGAAACTTTGCCTCTCTAAACCAAGTACAAACATTTATCACAGGAAGATGTGTTGAAGTCTGATCATGTAGCTTCATGATTAACAACAGATAAATTTTAAGGCATTATAACAGCGTATTGTAAGTCAGAATAAACTTACCGCATTGGCAGCAAGTGGTGATTTTCCTGCTTTGTTACTTTATGTATGAGTGACATTACATTACAGTCATACGCGTAGGACTTAGACTATGATCGTGGTCAGAGAGTAAAGGCAAGGATAAAAAAGGATAAAGTGAAATAAAAGGGGAGCAGACCAAAACTAGCCATTTATCATTTGGTAAAAATCACAGGATAATACACACTAAAAAGTCATTGCCCAACCTGGGCAAAAAAGTACCCAACCATTGGTTCCTTATCTCTCCACCCCCAAAATGGGTTAAAAAGGGCCGAAATTAGTTGGTTAACGGTTTTAATCATTAGTTGGGCAAAATCCTTGCTCAACCACTTTACCCAACCAATCGAGCACGAAAGTTTGCCCAACTAATTGGGCAAAAATTATGCCCAACCTTTGGCAAAATATTTAGCCAACCAAGTTTTTTATTACCCCATATATTAATTGTATACAGAACCAGTGGCTGGCTAACCAAAGTAAGGAGTTAATCCTGTTGTAAGTGTCAATTCTGTTGTAAATTGCCCTGATTTATTCCGGTGATTATTCTCCTCTTAAATTAATTTATATGCAGGTGATTAGCCATGATGAGTTAATACCAATCATGCTGGAATCATGCTGGCCAGCTCCAGATAAAACGATTCAGCTACATGCTCATAGAATAATTTGGAGCTACAAGCTCCAAGAACACTATTGATGAGGCCTTTTTCCAAAGCCCCCTGGACTCTCTGGTGTAGAACCAAACGTTACTCCCGAAACAGCGAGTCTTCTCCCCAAAACTACGTCCCCGAGAGGCTCCTAGAACACTTTTGATGATGAAAGCTTACATTGAAAGGTCTCCAAGAGTCTCGTGGGATAAATTGAGGCCTCTGACTCAAGGTTAGCGTCTGTCAAGTCTTTGTGGGGGAAGCTTATTTCACCTTCCTCTGGAAATACTGGCTATTTCCTCCTTAGTATTATACTCCCCCGGTATTGGCTACCCCCGATGCTAGATCCGTGAAGGCTCAGTAAATACGAGGACTCAATCATAGTTGAAAGGGCACTTTCAAATCAAAATAAAGGAGGGTTAATGGATGACAGAAAAACTTTGACGAAGGCTAACTTAAGGCAGGAAGTAACTGTAATGGATAAGCTTGTGACTGGCTGAAAGTTGCACGCCATAAGTAACTGACCCTTCACAGACTGAGGGGACTGGGTAAACAGAGGGAGACATGGGCGTCGATACTGGGGGGACAGGGGGACACGTCCCTCCACATTTTGGAAATACACCCAGTGGCTTAAGATATTTACACAGAACATTTTTGACAGATGTGACCATCTCCCCCCACATTCGAGTGAAGATTGACCCTACTGGACAGAGAGACAGCCAAACAGACAGACTAGGTGCCGTGTGAGCTGCCTCAGTTTTAAGTAAATGAGGTATATCACCATAAGTTTGCAATTCTATAAACAAAAATTTGCGGCCCGCCAGCTAATAAGCGTAAAATATGTGCTTCATTACATCCCCTATACACAAGTTTTGAAAATGCAGTTTGGAAAATTTTACTCCTCTAAATGTGCATGTGAGTAAACAGAACATGCAATGATATAACATGCATCAATTTCTATTAAAAAAAGCTGGATGATGTGAGGCAACACATGGAGGAAGATGAGGGTGGGCCATCCCTAAATGGAGAAAACACACAAAATGTGGTTCCACATTTCAGCTCATCCTAAAAGCTTTTACATTTGTCATTGTAAATCCTTGACGGACTGTCATGGTAAACTATGCTACATACTGTCTGCTACCTTAATTTGTCTGACAAAGTGAAATTACCTCAGTCTCTGCCTTCACATCATTGATTTTGAATGACCAACTGTACCACAAGCACATAACTTCCAGATCGTATGTGACCGTTCTGATCTTAAAAAAATGTCAAAAGGCTAGGAGTAAGTGAACAACACTTTCACCATACTTGTAAAATGTTGTTCAAATATCAGAGAATGTAAGCGATGTTCAAAGATTAAAAATTTTCTAAGTTGTTGAGTCCATTTACCATTCCTAAAATCTCATTCATTAAATTAAATCAACATCACATGCATATATGAAATGCAAAATCCTGTCTTTTGTATTCAGAAACATATGTCAAAATTAATTTTGTGTAGACCCAATTATGGGAAACTGTCTGGCAATGATGCAATTCCTTGCAGTGACAAAACTTTCAAAACCCATTGGCGCAGCTATGGAATCTCTGCCACACATTAAAGAAAACAAAAGATATGGTGGCGTCCCCTGTTACACACTGACAGGACAAACTTTGTAAATTAGACCAAATACATGCTATCTCGTACTTGCATTTCATGACAGATAGGGCGAAATTACCGAGGGCAAAATTGGTAAAAAAGAAATTCGAGGACAGCTCTGCAAAACCTAGTGTTAGCTAAGTCCCAATTAGAGAGTATAAAGTAAGGCGAAGTATAAGACAGACTTCCTCTGTGATTAATAGCACTAAGGCTACAATCGAAAAAATATAGGAACATGACAAGGTCTACGATTACATTACGTGTGTGTGAATTGTACAGCTTCTTCTACCTACTTACGTTCATTCACTTTTGAGTGCAAATGTAAACAAACTTCCTTATTGGCTAAAATTTGACACACCTTCAATTACACCTACAGAAGGGAATGTACAGTAGTCGCGTATTTTGGATAATGAGCTGACTCTCTCGACACTGTTGTGCACTTTAGACTAAAGCATGAAGCATTACGTACACTATACATAGAGTTAGTATCATAATTTAACGTCTCGTGCTATCTATATTCAGATAACAACTCACTGCACTATAGGCCCGAAAAAACAGGTGAATAAATCAACGTTCTTAATATCAGCTTACACTTGTATGATAAACTGTCTACGTTAGTATGAGCAATACAGATACAGTACCTTCCTATAATTCCAAATGATATCTGTAGCTTATGGTACATTATGCCACAAGGTTTGATTTTCTGTTTCAAACAACTCTTTTGGTAGGATACGCTTGCTATGTTAGAATGTTATCAGCATATTAAACATTTAAAAAGAGAGGAGCTGAACGTTAGGCCTAGCTTTGAGCCTTATGTTAAGCAAAACCGTTATGTTATACTGTACGCCTAACATTCCCTCTACAATCGTGCACAAGGGATACTGAAAATTAGTTTTTATCTTCACCCCGAGCAACGACAATGATAGCCTTTATGCTCATCGCTCGAGAATTGCCTCTTCTTGTTTGCCAATTAAACATCTTTGTTTGCGACGTTTCGCCCGATTAACGTAAATTATACTGCAATTTCGACGTTTACCATGGTAGTTGATGTTCTTCGCGTCGCAATTATTATGCAGCCGAATTCAGGAATATGACAATATAATCAAGCTTTCGGGGCGAAAGTTATCAATTTCACCAATTTGGGGCAAAACTCTTGCTGCATTATTGTTGTACCACTGTCTCGATGTAACTAACGGATTTGGTAAAGTTTATAACCAGTTTGCTAGTTAATAATTTGCCCATATTGGACACCTGGCTATTTGCCCAGCCTTTTTACTCAACAGTTTTTAGAGTGCAACGTACATGCAAAAATACTTTTTAATGTTAGCGTAGACATTTTATTCTCGAACGGGTTAATGGATAAAATTATTTGATAATCTCATGAGTTTATTTCCTACGGGTCTCGCGCCCAATTTTGTTTATGCGTCGCAACTATATGCCCGAAATCTGAAATAATTGGATCAGGGTACTTGTTAACTTCTTCCACTCGATCATTGATCCAATGTCAAGATGAATATGCTTCTTCAAGGAAAGAAATCATAGACATATTGAGGAAGAGGGATACCCTCAACCCCCCTGCGCCATTATAAATTTGTAAAATGTAAAATTAGCAAAATGACAATTTAAAAACTATCAGAAAAAAGACGGAGCGATCTCGGAGGGATGGGGGCAATGCGGCTAGGTATTGGTATCGGTAACATATGCGCTAATACTTCACAAGAGCACTGGTCCACTTCACCATTACCTTTTCACCAATAGGTCTTTCACCCGTATTAACTAGAAAGCCCAAAAGTTTAGTGATTCCTTGCCGAAAAAGGGTGCTTTGGTTTACTGAGGTTCATCACTGACTAAAATTTCTACTCCTTGACTACATCAATTTTAGCATTTTTTTACAATGTGATCCTGCACACCTCACATGACCTTTGACCCCACCAAAAATAGAATAACGACAACATGAAACCAGAGGGCTCAAAGGCTTATTGATTCCTTTCTGAAAGGGAATTATATGTTGCACTAACTCGATAGAAATTTACACTTCTTCACTTTTCATTTTTTACGATGTTTTTCAAATCTTGAACTCTGCTGACCTCATATGAGCTTTGAACTTACCAAAAAGAGAATAACAAAAAATGGAAAAAATGTAGCAGGAAGAAGTCGAATCCGGAACCTTCTGCGTGAGAAACTGAGCTCCTATCCACTACACCATCAGTAAACCTCGTTCAGCGTGATACTATTTCTCATTATATTAAAGTCACAACATCATTTTCACGTGTTCATGATTACGTAATTTGAACTAAGTATTATTATTGTGACATATATACTTGTAAAAAGCAAATGTTGTTCTCCAGAGGCGCATCCAAGGGGGTTTGGGGGTTTAAACCCCCCTTTGATTTTCGAGGATTTTCTTCATTTTGTATTATATATTGTTTATTTTCCCCGGTATGTTTTGAAGGTTATTTTCAGTTACAACATGCAATTAACATGCCATAATAAGCTTGCTGACAGCGTATTTTTCCTTTTATCGTCCCGATTCTCTCTCATTCAAAATTCTTTCAGAGTTAGTGAGTCCTTCAAGAGGAGGTCCAGCCCTTATCTTGGTTCCCATACGCCATGAAATCGCATCCAGTCGTGCCTAACTCTGTTTTAAAAGAATGGGAACGCGACTGCAACTTTTCGCTTGTAAATATTGTGTTGGCTGGTAGTGGTTGTCGTTGAATTGGAATCACTTAATCAGAAATCGAGAAGGCCAATTATACTTTGAACATCCGTTCGATGTAAAGACGTTCAGGGAAAAATAGACTGTTCAGTGAGATCATACATCTAAAGAAGTTACCATTGTTCTGGAGAGTATCATTTTATAATCCAAAATTCGCTTATATACTGGGTCCCCTTTAATTACTGGGGAACATTGAGAGAGCATTGGGTACCGTGATTGAATCAGGACTCGAACCCGGGACCTAGCTCTAGCACGTGAGTACTGTAACTACTGTGTCCTTTATCCAAGAGTACGTTATGACAAGATCACGTTTAGACATTATTCCATGCAAAACAGTGGTTCTTTGCCTGGAGTTTCTTGCACATGGGAAGTGCCAGTGACCTGTAGGCGGTATTTTAGCATATTTTTCTTCGTGCCTCTACACGATATGGTTGTATGAACAGCAAGGAAGGGTATCAAAGAAACTTAATATTTCCATAGCAATGACAAACATACTAAACCTGAAACATGAAGATGGCCTAAGTATAGATTATAAGTTCTGAGAAGGGTCAATTTTTCTTGGTTCACGCCGCGCAGTGGTGGCGCCAGGTGGTGGACAGGGGGCCACGGCGCCCAGTCGGGAAGACTCGCCCCCGTCCTGGAATTTTTACAGTTTCGTCGGGGAGTAGTCGATAAGGTAACGTATGTAGTCCCCGACGGCGAAAAGTCTCCCCGACGATTTACCTGTTTTTTGCCCTTAAGAGGACAATTTCCCTCAAAACAACCCAAAATTTTCGGCGCGCCAGGAGCGCAGTAGAGTCACTCCAGTTTATTCAGTACTTCCATTCTACATTGCTAGATAGCACAAGACCTGTCAAATCGAACAAGTAACATGTAGGCAGAGTAAACAGTTTATATAGAGGTCGTAAATTCCATCCCATATCGCAAAGCCTAAATGCTGTTCTCTTGTGTGTGTCATGCTGTACGGTCAGTTGGTGAGCGACTCAAGCAACAAAGTTTGGGTATTTCATAGGGTAGTCCAGATGATTTCGATAAAATGTATGTTATCCCTGACTTGTTCTACAACTCCTACAGTTTTTCTTTTTTCTTTTTGTTCTTAATGATTACATACAGTTTTCGTGTATGACCAAAAAAATTTTTTTTGCGCGCTTTGCGCGCTTTGCAATTTTACGTTTCAGATTCAAAAGTACACTATCAGTGCGCAACTCGGCTCATGAAGTATTAAGTGATGCAAAACATGCCCTGCATTGGCTTGGGATATTTAGACTCCTTCATATCCCCTCCTCACCACCCCCTCCATAAAGGGGCTTCGGATCACTGCATGATCCGGCCCCTTGTCGGGAAAATGCTGTCGCTACAGTCCTGGTCGGTTTATTTATTTCGGCTTTCAAAAGGGTAAAACCCAAAATTTTCGGTCCACTTTCCCCACTCTTCTCAGCTTCGTTCTGTTACTAATAGCTAAATATGGTACAAACCCTTTCCACCTTTTCAAGTAACTTAATACAATACATTGATTTAAGTAAATGTCGGTCATTTCATCTCATTTTGCTAAATCTAGTTAATGTTCTCTTGTGTCTGTCGTGCGGTACGGCTAGTGACTCGAGGGGGACAGTACAGTGTTATGGCCGATATGGACCAACTGCCTTGACAATTGACCTACATATACTTTAAATAATTACAGATTCTTTTTAGTGTAGGCCTATCAAACAAATTTAGCGCGCTTCGTGCGCTTTGAAATTTCAGTTTAGATTCTGGGAAAAATGACAAATCGGGCGGAAATATGTTTCTCTAGTATACACAAATATTATGATATGCCCCGCAATGGCATAATCTAGTACACAAGTTTTCTTCAAATCCCTCCTCACCAACTCCTCGACGACATCATGGCTATCGGGGCTTCGGGTCGCTGCTCCCCGTCGGGGAGTCTGCCCCCCTTGAGGTAAATCCTGGCGCCAACCCTGAGGCCACGCTAACCGATGGTTGCACTCCTCTTAGATAACAAGACAGCCAAAAATCACATGCATGCGATCAAGCCTACCAGTTGAATTTTAAGGCCCCAGTACCAAAATACTTGCAGAAGATTTCAAAAAGAGAAACCAAATTTTCTTTATCGAGCACAAGCGAGCAACTTTCAGTGAGTCTCTGTGAGTGCCTAGAGAGAGCACAACAAATGACTCAATGCTCCGAACTCCTGACGCCCAAGATCGTTATCGGGCTGTAAAGAATGCATCTCACACAAGAAGGAAGACAACTTTCTGGTGGGAAATTTATCATAAAATTTCTGACACAGGGAATTTCAATGAAAGCCTGTTTTTATACGGATCAAGGAACCTAGGAAACGCGTGGAAATGCCATTTTCTGCAATCTGGGGGTCTTCTGGACCAAGTATTTTCTCTGTACGCTTCGCGCCAACTCATGGTGGCGCTCTCTTAGATAGTAACTATTTTGCGGAACCCCCCCCCCCCCCCTTTAGTCAAAACCTGATTCCGCCCCTGATTCTCTATAACTCTTTCTTTGGACTGGTAGAAAATTCAGTCCTAACTTTTCGAAAGTCACGAACGCCGGACGCACTTTGAGGCATCGCCCACTGTCTATGTAGTTAACGAGGTTTTTCGTAGTTTCGTCTCTGATGACCTCATACGACCTTTGACTCCCACAAATCCATAGAGTTTCCTCTGTTTTGAAGCAACACGTCTTTACCAAGTATGAAAAGGAGCCATCATCCCTGTCTTGAAATATCGTAATTTTCAAGGTTTTCGGTTAGACTTCTGATGACCTCCAATGATCTCTGACCTCCACTGAAAACAATAGGGTTCTTCCTTTCAATATGGTAAAGTTTTATACCAAGTATGAAGATTGCCCATCATTGCTATCTTAAGATATCGTGTTTACAAGCAGTTTAAAAGAATTTCGTAGATTTCACCTCGGTGACCTTAGATAACCTTTGACCTTTTACCAAAACTAATAGGGTTCATGTTTTGACTATAACGCATCCAAATGGCAAAATATGAAAAGCATCCATGTTTCCTACCTAGAGATATCTTGTTTACAAGGTTTTCGGATTTTGACCCTGTGACCTCACATGACCTTTGACCTTCACCAAAAACAATAGGGATCTTTTTTCGCCATATGATAATTCTATATCTCAAGTATGAAAATTATCCATTGTTGCTATCTTGAGATATCGTGTTTACAAGACAAGCGTCACAAACACACATACACACACATACAGGCAAATGGTGCAAACCGTGGGCCATTGACTTGGAACTAGCAAACAGAGGACATCATTTTAATAAGACTATAATGGGATATAAAGCAATACTGTATAGTGTTGATTATGTCATTTTTTTACGTATACACAAATCACTAACTGATTTGTGCCTGGATGACATGCATATACAATCAGTTCCCATGTTGGTCAGCACACACTCAACACAAGGCTGAAGCTGTTTTTCACCGGTTAAACGTTGACTATTAATATATCAATGAGATATCGCTTTAGCGCCTCTAAATATATGAAAGGGGTCTTGCTAGGCTGGTGGTCTCACCGAGGACCGTCCACAGTGCAGGTGTGTCCACGGTTTGAGGGTGTGTATTCATAAAAAACGTCCACGGTTTACTCCAATTACATATTCGCACATACACACATAATGGCCCCCGTGATGGCACAGATTCCTTTTGCCTTCAGCAAGAAATCGAAAAAGTGAACATGTCTGAGTAGCGATTCGAGTCCTCTGAAGTCAGTGTGAGAAACCGAACATGAATCCACTCCGCCATCAAGAAATTGTTAGACATAAAGTATTCCTAGTCATGTCATAGTCGCAGCATCCTTTGCACGTGTTTATTCAAATTTGATTTAGCACGGTAAAAGTTATTCTTATGAAAAAAATAAATGTTGTTCTCTATAACATTATCGTTACAACGGAAGAAAATTTAAGCCCTAACTTTTTCGTTGGTCACGAAACGCTGGACACATTTTGAGGTACCTCCCGCTGTGTACTAGGTTACGAGGTTTTCGTAGCTTCACCTCTGATGATCCCATATTACCTTCGACTTCCAACAAACCTATAGGGTCCCCTCTCTCTTAACTAGGCATAAAGAGGATCCATCCCTCTCTTCAAACATCTTGTTTCACGACTTTTGGTTTTTGACTTCTGATGACCTCAAATGACCTCTGACACGTACTGAAAACAATAAGGTTCATCCTCTTAATATTGTAAATTTTTTTACAAAGAATAAAGATTGTCCATTATTACTAATTTGAGATATCGTGTTTATAAGCAGTTTTTAAGAATTTGTGTTCTCACCCCGGTGACCTCAGATAACCTTTGCCCTTTTCCAAAATCAACACGGTTTATATTCTGACTATAACGCATCCACGTGCCAAGTTTAAAAAGCATCCATGCTTTCTACCTAGAGATATTGTGTTACAGTGTTTTCGGTTTTTTAACTTCTGGTGACCTCACCTGACCTTTGACCTTCACCAAAATCAATAGGAGTCTTCATGCCCAGCCAGTTATCAGCCGTACCAAAAGAGCTTTCTTTTCTTGTGAGAATATACATAACGTTTCATGACGTCATAGCTGATTAATACATAATTAGATAAAACTTGCAGTTTTCGAAGGTTGATTTTTAAGTAATTAAGGCGTTTCAATGCTTGCAGCTAACTGGATTTCACTAAAAACAAGTCTTAAAAGTGATTTTCTTAATAACAGGCATTTACAAGCAACAAAAGGTGCATTTTGGCCATATTTTGACAACGCAACGAAACTGTTTCTAAACTGTTCAGAAAAGTTATTTTTTTTCATTTAGTCTTGCTATTTCCAATGATTAAAACTTGCATATTCGGTGATAAAATTCTTCAGCCACATTTTACTACAAATTTCTTTGAAAATCATTCTGTAACGAAGTCAAGTTCACGGTAAATACAGGGCGAGTCATTCACGAATGGCTTCTTCACGATTTATTCTTCGCACAGTTTACTACTGCACTACAAGTACCGAATGCGCGAACAAATTTCGCGGCAAAACGGTAAAGTCGCGTACCCTTTCAATCAGTAAGGAAAATTGGATAAATGATGTCAGGTATGAGGTACATAGGTAAAATGGTTATATACACACTTCAGGCTCTGATAAAGAAAGATCGAGTGTCCAATAACTGGCTAATAACAGAGCACAACATCCTGTAGGCCCCTATATGGAGCCAGCATGACAATGCATAGCTGCCTTACTGTGTAAATGTATTAGCAGTGCTTTATAAACACTGGGCAGACAACTTGTCCAGTGTGAGGCCTGTGTAGTGTGTTCATGAGGAGTTAGCTACAAACTACCCCCACAGATACCTTAAATTCACAGGGAAACTTTTTGACTAATAACAAAGAATATAAATAATGTTTGAGCTGATACTGTAAGGCTGTTACTAACTACACTGGCTATATTACAAGATTTAATACAGTACATGAAAGTGGTTCTCATTCTTGTCATACCAGCAAAGTAGGCTACCCCATTTCCTTGACTTTGGAGGGAATGGAGAGGGGGTTTGACTGTCCTAGATGGACTGTGGATTCTATTAACTTTTAGCTTACTTACAATCATAAGTTAATGGGGAGGCTTTGCCAAAGCTTTGAAACTTCTACTAAAATTACAACCCAGGCTGTTAAAGTGTAAACCTACCAGAAGAGACATGGTGCATGAATGAGTGATTTAAGCATTAGACCAAGAAAACCTATATTAGCAGTTTTCCAGCACTGAAGAAGGAAATTTAGCCTAAACGGGGGATAGCTTTAACCCCCAAGAACAAACAAAAAAAAAAAAAAGAAACAAGAAACTTCCTGCATATTATCATGCCGCACTTACCATATCCTGCTACTGCAGGTTATACCTATATTGCTGAGTACTGTCTGCCAGTCTTCCTTTGAACAATATTGAAAAATAATGCTATGATTGCTTGTTGCTGGTTCTTTTTCTGGATATGCATGACTGTAGCCTACTGGGTAGTGTCAGCACAAATTGTAACACATTTCCCCCAAAGCCATGCAGCCTTTCAGGTAACACCCATACTAGTTTAATAGCTGCAAATCACTATCCCAGCCATTTAGAACATTCCAGGATATCATTATTGATATTAACAAACACCTGTTTTAACAGTAATTCTCATATTTTCTATTTCTTCAACATACCATTTCAAAGCATTAGCATTACCCTTTATATAGTTATATAGCAAAATTTGCCCATTTCATTCTAAGACCTCAGGCTAAGCATTCATCACTGGCCAGTTACCTTGGCACCTACTTGATATTGGCACTGAAAAGTAAGCTACCCGCACTAGAAAGAGAGTCAACTCAATGCCATAGTGACTCATCTGCTTTTATTGCATAAAGTTAGACTAACTTTGAAACATTATGGACCCTATGGACTGAAAAAATCTAAGAATCCATTCCCCCAGTCAGCCACTGCACTCAGTATTGAGATTTAGCAGTATGCTATGAACGCACACACAGTACACTTCACAACACACTCACACTGGGCCCAACTGTCGATGTTGTAGGCCTGTCATGTCACAGCTGGAAAGTATAGGAGCCACACTGGAAGTAAATTAGCACTTGCCACGATCCTAAGGATTCTCAACTTTCAAAAACATTTTACTAGGTAATTTGGCTTAAAGAACTTTTGTGTAGTACACTGACGTGTATAATATTACGTACTCACAAAGTGCATCGCTGTACCTACACTATCGTCCAATACAAACATGTCTAAATGTACACAGAAAATAATCGAATAGCAAACTAAGTTTCGAGGCAATAATATACCATTGTAACATTATTTCCAATCGCAAAATTGGTACCAATGGAAAGCGCAGATTCTTGGCTAATAAATTTCGCCAAATTTCTCCGTTTTTATCCTGTAACGAAGTCAAGTTCACGGCAAATTTGCGACCACTTTTTAGGCCTTCATAAATGTTACCTTATTTCAACATGTGATTTACCAAAAATTACGGGAAAACATAGAGTATTTACAATTTTATCTAAAAAATAAGAGTTTTAGAATTCGAATTATCTCGTCACCGTGATAGGTTACGCCTTCTGTTACATTATTCATCGCTTTAAACCTTTCCATGTGTGAAGTATCAGTTTCGCGAAATTCCATCGGTTGCTTTGAGTTTTTGGGGCGGGGCTACAAGAAATCTGGATTTTCAGCTCATTATCTCGCTCATTGATAACCGGCTGTGCCGAGGTGATTCCACAGAACTGACGGTCATCAGAGTTGGCAATGAATTGGGAGATTTTTTCTTCACTGCTTCTTTATTTTATTGACTTCTCAAGGTTGACTGGTACTGGGTGTATTATCACATAGAAATTTCTTCAAAACAACGCATTTGACAATAATTTGTTTAAAAAAATCAGATTCTATGGAAAATTTACACCTTTCTTGATGTAAATTTGTCAAGTTCAAACCACCAGAACGTTTTAATTGAAAGATAAAAAACAAAAGATCACGTGATCTACACAATAACTTCACACCTGTTGGACAGGCACTGAACTTACTCCCCGAGTCGGCACACTTGTCACAGTGTTTTGCAGACTGAATATTTGTAACACGATTTGGTAGGTCAATAAAACTCAAGGGAGGGAGCGAGTGCAGCTAGGGAACAGCTCGTTTATGAGCTCTGATAATGACTAGATAGATTTTGGGCTGACGGTTGTTTCATTGCTCCGCAGTACGATTGTGTCTTCTGTGTGGGTTCAACTTCTCATGTTGCTCTTAGTATGATTATTCTATATTTTAAGAATGAAAAGTATCCATCATTGCTACCTTGAGATATTGCTTTTACAAGCCAAGCACAAACACACACAAACACACACACCCATACTCACCCTCGCTTCCTTAGCGGTACGCGGGAAATGTGCCGGTAAGGAATTCGCGGGATTTCCCCATTAGCCTGGCTGACCTCCAACTAACCCAGCAGACGTACGTGTTGGAGGGCGGGCTGCTTGCCAAGGCAGGCACGTGCAGCCGCGCGAGACTTCTCATTGCAGCGACGGAAATTTCGGGCAGCTAAGCCAGTTTCGAGCTCCGCGTGAGCTAGGAATGACGTGCGAGAGCGGAGCCATCGCCGGCTGCACCGTGTCCTGTTAAGGACATGTTGCTGAGTGCACCCATAGCCACAGGATCGCTCACAACCGCGGGTGCACAACACACCCACACAATCGTCAGCCTGACTGCATAGACTTTTTTGTCTTCGCAAGGAATCAAAATGTATACGCCTACATTTGCAGGTGTACTTAAAAGTCAGCCATTAGTAAACAGAACCCTTAACATTGTTTCACACACTTTCAAAGCTGGCTTTACCTCTGGACATTTTCATTAGGTAGACCCCATGATTTCTCCCAGTCATAAGCAGTTTGACAAGACAAAGATAAAAAAATCCGTTCTAATCAGTATGATTTACTACGTTACTGCAGTTTTTATCTGCAAAAATACATTGTAATCATTGGCCACATGAAAATATTTAAAAGTCTCTACTCTGGAGGCAACAGAGGTAAGGTCACATTATTCAGTAGTGCATCTAGGGTTAGGGATGGTTGCATTAAATTAGTTTCGTGAAATTAATGAACATACCCAAATATTTTCAGTGGTCTTCGCAATCTCATTTCAATGAGGGTGCAATAGATGCATTTGATGAGCCTCTCGTCGCTCTTGAAGGTATAATACATCTGGAGGGACAGGTACGATTTTACATATTGACAAAAAAATAATGACAGCCCTTTAAAGGACACAGTGAATTTTTATAGAAAATATTTGAAGGCAAACGCCGTTTTAGGTATTGATTCAGACTTAGAGACAAAACTGATAGTGACACATTGTACGGGTATTCATTACATAGTGTTGTGCACTCGTGGTCTCTCCTTATTACATTTCACTAGTCGACGACTGAAAAAAAGATTGGTGATAAAAGGTAGTTAAATTAGTTACTGTAAGTTAGATATTACTAAACCATAGGCAAATGAAGCTGTTTCCGACCGGGGGGATGAGTGGGAGGAGGAAGGTGAACGCTGTTTCGGACCGTCGTCCCGGGAGTGTGGTCTACGCAGGGAGGTGTTAGGAAGGAGACACAACGTTCTTCAGACTCTTTGAAGCAATGTTCGTTTCCGACAGTTATCTTGCCTTTCGTCTCCAAATTTTTTATCTCAATACCGAAATCAAAGGATCAGTGATGCTTTGTCAAAATGACAATGAGAAGACACGCCTCTTACATTGAACTCGTTAACTCTTCGTTGCCAGCCGCCATGCAAAAATGTGAAATTTTAACCTTTCGTCGTTATTCGTCACACTAAACATCATTTCAGTTAAAGTCAGCTAAGAATATCTTCAGGCGCGGATCCACAAATTTTGAGGGGGGGGGGTGGGGGTGGGGCCCAAGATGGAAAATCTCATGTGCACCGAAGGTGCACCACGAGGGGGAAGCGCGAGTTCCTACGCCTAGGGTCCAGGGGCCCGCGTTAGGGCCCCTGGCGGGGTCCAGGGGGCAAAGCTCCCGGAAGCTCTCGCAATATTGCATTTTAAGAGCACAGAAATCGGCTCCAGTTCTTATGTCAGTGAGATTTTATACCCTTTCATGTTGCATGGAATTTGATGTGTATGGCTCAGTATAAGTTACCATATGTACCTGCAGAAGTTCCGGGGAATCCATGTTATCTTAAAACTTACACGCCAAAATTATGAGCCCGTGTAGGTAACTTGAAATGATTTTTGCCATAATGAGTGTTTTATTTTCGTTATACGGTATTCGGGAATAAGACGTCAGATGAGACAATTGCGCGCGAAGCGCGCCGAAAATTTGAATTAACATTTAAAGCCATTACTTTGACTAACGGTGTCAATTCCCTTTATGTGTGTCTATCAATTAGAAGTTGGGTTCGATACTAATTTTTCAGATGTCATAAGAAGAGGAGGGTGAAGAAATGAATATCAGTTGTTTTACATTCTTACAAAGCTGGCTCCTCTGAAATCACGTTTATGCACACGAATAATTGGCTTTTGGTAGAACCCCACCGATGAGTAATGGGAATACGTTTGGGACCTTACTGATAGTTAAAGGAGCAATTCAAGGCTAAAAGTGCACAGATCAAGCGAAAATCAAGCAATATTGAGAAGACTTTGCAAAAATCGTAAAAGATTTCAAATGATTTTTGGTAAAAAGTAATAAAAATAAATCCATCACTCAATAAAAACGTACCTCTCTCCGTGAGCGTAACCAATTGCGCGCAAACCGCGCCGAAAGTTTTCCGTATAGAGCCTCCAGGGAGCTCTGCATTAATTGTACACTGAAAAGGGGAGCCAACAGGACTCTCACAACCATACATCCATATGGGAGGAGAGATGATATATCACCTTCATGGACTTCTGAAGGGTATACCCTTCAGAAATCTATGACCGATGGTGCCGGCGGGAGTTGGTGATTGGGGGAACCGCAGATAACTGCTAAACCATGCCTTTTTAGGCAGTGGGATTTTGTATACGCTATATACAAGAGTGGGAGAGCCTTTTCTTATTAGTACATGAGAGTGCAATCCCAGGAAGGGGTTTACCCTCCCCTTTGAAAAATATTTGTTAATTTTAGGGGGCCAATATGCAAAATGGTGGTACTTTTGGGTCATTCTAAAGTGATTGTATGTTTAAAAAATGTCCTCAATTTAGTGAATTTTAACTTTTGTTCGGGTGAAAAAGGGGATTAAGAGACGGTTAATATATTGCTTTCAAACCTTCTTAAGTCCCAGGAAAATTTATGGGAGTGGATCCATCTCCAAAAGTGGGGGAGGGGGACTTTTTCACATTTGTGAATAGCCGTCCTGGTGGAAGAAGCAGTGGTGTTAGCCAGAATTTGCGTCACGGGGAGGCAATCATTGTGACGTGTTCCTTTTTTAACACATATATGGCGTTTATGAATTAGAAAAAGAACAACAAAATGGATACGCACTGTAAATGACTGAACGAATATTAACACATGATAAGGATAATGACATCAATTAAAGTGCACTCCGCAAACAAGTTTACATGATTTATATATACGTTAAGTATTTTTCTTTATTTTAAACAACTTGATGTTTACAGTAATCATGAAATAAACGCATAAAAGTGTTTACGAGATGGCGTTAAAGTGGCGTCAATGTGTTAAAGTTGGCGTTTTAGACGTTTAATTTGCTTATGTATTTTATTGTTTTTTCTGTTACATAAACGCCAAGACGCGTTTATTATCTGTTACAAAGAAGTGTTAATCAATTTTTACAGAGGAATGACTTCAGATGCGATTTGGTTCAACAAAAGTGTAGGATTTGTAGGTCATTTTTCGTCTAAAAATTTTTCGTTTTCCTAGGCATAATTGCAGTCTGTTCCATCATTTTTGAAAAAGTGAGGGAACTTTTTGACGATGTCCCCCTTCCAAAAAGTGAGGGGGACGCGCCCCCTTCCCCCCATGATCCACGCCCATGGGAAAATTGTACACGCAATTTTACCTGCGTGGAGTCCACAGAAACATTCTTGGACTATAATAAAAATTTTTCCTTTACATTTTAAAAGGATATCCAAGGTTGACAGGGAACAGTGTAGAGCCTCCCGGTAGCTCTGAATTAGTTACAGTACACAAAAGAAAAACCAACGGGATTCTCACTACCCAACATCCATTGGGGAGGAGATATGATATATTACCTTCTTTTTAGGTATAGCAAGAGGGATGGTGGACAGGCAAAATTCGTTGCAGAAAAGAATATCGTCGTTATTGAACGTCACGGTAAAATGTTTGGAAAATAAGTAACGGCAATTACGTACTTTCAATCTCTCAAATCATGTGCTAGACTAGATTAGTCAAAGATCCCATAATGATGAAAGCCATACAGAGAAGGAGATGTACTTTTTAGAAAAATGTTTGCATGTTTGCATATGAATAATTTCTTGCGTCGTAGCTTTGTCAATCATGGTATATGAAATCGGGTGTAAACCCTGTCGTATGCGTGCGAAAAGCGCCGAAAATTTGAATAAAATATTACTCCATGATAAAACCTGCATTCAGAACCTGTATCGGACACTGTCACTTTCCCACCAACCTATGCTATTCAGAAACGAATCTTCTGACTGAGAATTTTTAGAAAGCAGTTTTGTTACTTTGTTCCCCCGTGAGTAGTTAAAGAAAACTATTGATAATAAGGAAAACTCTGACACAAGGCTTGACGTTAGCGGACCGTGCGAAAATTTGGAATTTGTCAGGATTTTCCAAAGCTTATGATAGTTTGAGAACAGTTTGTGAAAGAAAATGGTTAGAACAAATAAATCAATCGTCAAAATACATCTCACCCTACACCCTCTACAGAAATCTGTAGCTTAAACGACTTTTGAGACCATTTAAAAAATTTTCAAGAATCGATGGGAGAGGGGGACATACGTCACCCATTGAAAACTGTGCCGACGCCACTGTCTGTAGCTTAAAAGCCGTTTGATTTCATTTTAAAACTTTTCAGACAGTTTCGAAATCGAATAGGGTATGCACGTTGCTACGTTGCCTGCAACAGCTGGTGCCACTGTGCACAATAGAACGTCACCTGACATCTTGTCGTCTGTATTCATTCTGCAAGGTCTGTATGGCGAAAACTTTACCTCTCAATCCCTCTAGATTACAAAAAATTTCACTCTTTAACACAAAATTGTTTCTAAATTTCAGTTTTTCTAGCCGGGGCCATACGGCATATGTCACGATGTTTACTGATTAAGATCTCGATTCAAGGATCATTACTTAGCTATTCACCTGTTTTCGAACATTGTAGCTCTCCTTTCGTCGCCAACCACTTTGAAAGATACATAAAGAGGTAATCCAGCTATAGCCTCACCCAACCCCTACAGAAATATACACTTTGAATACGTTCTTAGACACTTTTATTCATTTTTTGCTCTTAATTTTCTTTCTCCGTTCCTTTTGTCTTTTTCTTCCTTATTTTTCTTCTTTCGTTTTCTTCGTGGGGAGGGGGGGAGCGGGTCCCCGGCCCCAGTGGATCCGCGCCTGAATACCTTTACGACTAACATTCCGACATGTTTCTTTATTAATGGAAAAATTTGCTGAAAGCTAACGCAACTGTATAGACTTAAACAATGTTTCCAGCAGGTTACGTATTAAAATTGTGGGGGCACAATTACATTCTTTAAACGTTTTTTGCCATTCGTTCTACTCAAAATCCTTACTAACGTTTGTTTATTGGCGGAAAAAATCTTACTTTAAAGCATGTATAAACAATGGCTTTTGTCTCGGAATTACTTAGAAAGAAAGGAGGAGATCATTTTTGAACGGTTTAGTTAACAGAGACTTAAAATAGGAACAAAAAGACCTGTCAATCAAATGGCAGTGCCTGAAAAGAATTAAATCGTTTTCAAATACATATTGTCTGACAGATTTGGTCTTTGTATCTCTTTCGTAACAACTCCCTGGTTCAAGAGGGTGTTTTTGAACATTTTACAGCGGGCACCAAACCAAAAGCTGGGATTTTATTTGGCCAAATCTTGGGTAAATTAGTTCGATTGATTTTAATTTCAATCTATTCAAATTCTGACCAGATTACTGTTGGGTGCTTTTCGGACCTGCAATGTCCTTGGGTTCAATAGTGGATTTGTTGATACCTCATGTCTCAACAACAACTGCACAGAAATCATTTCAAACAGCGAATATCATTCATCGTATCGACGTTAAATGTCATTTTAGGAAAATGAAATCCAAACCAAGAGTTTTGAAAACCAAATTCTGTTGCAACGTATGCTACACCAAAGGTAGTCATGTGACTCCACTGTGTTAAACTAATTGTTTAGCGTTAACTTTTAAAATAACCGATGAAGAACTAAAATTATTGCAGCTTTCTAGTGAAATTTGCTTTGTGTTCCATTCATTGTTTCTATCATGTTAGGCTCAGGTATGTGTTCTAATCGAATTGCAGGAGTACGGAATAAAATTAAATTAAATTCAAAGAATATACCAGTAGAATCAACCAAAAATTGACTTCTAAAGCTGAGTCTTAACATTGCCATTTGTAAGCTTTCATCTTGTTCGTAAGGATGTTGTGCCATAAGGTCCAGGTAGAAGCTCCATGGTCCCACCGACTTCCTTGCGTGGTCCTTCTCTTTCACTGCGAATATGCTGTACCCGGTGTTACAGTTCAGAATCATCCCGTGGAACATTGGAAAATTAAGACAGGCGATCATGCTATCTAAGTAGCGCCATTAACAGTTGGCACAGAGCTTAACAAGAAAAGTTTTGCCAAATGTCGTCCCAGTTACAAGATATTGCACTTTTCATGCATTTATAGTTGTATCTAATCATTTTTTGTATAAAATGTCATGGTCTCTCCAAATTTAGGATGACGTAATGAGAAGAGTAAGGATACTTAAGTTAGCGACATGGCACCGGGTATAAGAAACAATTTTCAACATTAGAGACTACCGGAAGTTTTGCTTCTACGTAGACCTCTTAAGCACAATACACATACGTGAATAAGGTTGAGTGCTCATTTAGCGTTTGTTCTGAGACTTGGTTAACAGAGCGATATTTTAGTTGGGAATAGAACAATCTGTACTTACTGACCTTTGAAACCAAATGAGATCAAAAGCTTGGTTATTGACAGCTACTTAGCAAAAGGAGAGATGGTTGCATATCACCAGAGTGTCAGACAAAAGAACCAGGTCTAACTAGTCGTTTCCTGAATCATGAAAGAATATGACAGTCGCTAAGTATACCCCCTTTACGAAAAAGAAACAATGGCTATGTATGGCTACATACGTCAGTGATTCTCAAGAGATGCCCTACTGTCATCTAAATGTTGTAAAACATTATATTTGGATGGAAAAGACGTAACATATTATATAAATAGTACCACAATTCATTTTCTCCTTAAAACTGGCACCAAATAATGTCAACATTTTCCTAAACCACCAGCCATCTTTGCCCTGCTTTTCCATTTGCACTTTACCCAGAGAAACTTGGGAGATCTCTGGTGTATGTCCTTGTGGGTGATATGCAGCTATATATTTTCCAGTGAATAAAAATTGCCCATCCATAGGGCTAGTATTGTGGAGATGATGAAATAAGCCATCTCTATTGGTGAAATAATGGAAACATCCCCTGAATCTTCAACAAAGCCTTTCAGTAGTTCTTACCCCGACCATCCCCTTATTGAGTATATTAAACATGGATTATCTACTCACGGTTAAATTCTCCCCCGATGTTCTGCACAGACGATCATTTAAAATATTTTAAGTGCTGATGATAAGGATTTGATCTCAGATAAGTTTATACTTTTATGTAAATTGTTAAATAATATTTTTCGCGCCAGTTTTGAAACATGACCGCAGACACCAAAGGAACAAGTAGTACTTGCAACATCTCTAAGCATATATTTACTAAGAAGATTCTTTCTTAGACAATACAGTGAGTGAGTATTGGCAATGTTCAGTTTACCAAATACCACCACTAGATAATGTTCTTGACCGAAATCATTTTCTGCTGATATCTGCGACAACTTGCGTGGCGTGACAGTTGTACGGGAGCACCCAGCAAAGTAGTCAGTTGAATGAACTTACTATTTTTTAAGCCACTGAAAGCAGGCTGATGTTTTTACCTTTGAATTATGCAAGAGTAAGAGGAAAGACGGGTTACTACCAGCAAGAAAATGTTTAAAACACCCTATGTTTGCATTCTATATATTGAATTGATTTAAGGTTCTGAAGCCTACACAGACAAGTTTCATATAAAAGAAGGGCTCGCAACAGGTGGTAATTATTCGTAAATAATCCTTGATCTTTGGTCAGAGATGAGCAGCAGGGACGGCGCCACAGGGGGGGGGGAGGGCAGGCACTTGCCCCCCTACGGTTTTTGACCCCCAAAATAAAATCGTCTAAATAACGTTTTAAGACACATCATTTTTGTAGGGGGTAGGGTGAGATGCAACAGTATCATGGAATAAAGTATTGTGATACATTATCAGTCGAATATGGGACATTTTGGGTGTAAATCCTCGAAAATTTTGAGCGCTTCGCGCGCGTTGTCTTCTCTGTCTAACTCAATGTACATCCGCCCCATAGAGCAATAGTACTTCGTGCAAATATTTGGAATGTTCGAGTATACACGCATTCATCATTTGCTGTATAGCCTATCTTCATCCACCTCAGAGCTAGCCTGCGGAGCAGACTCTGTAGCAGATTCCAAAAGATG
The DNA here is from genome assembly GCA_029531755.1 of Holothuria leucospilota. Taxonomy (NCBI): domain Eukaryota; kingdom Metazoa; phylum Echinodermata; class Holothuroidea; order Aspidochirotida; family Holothuriidae; genus Holothuria; species Holothuria leucospilota. The sequence continues at coordinate 31,790 of JAIZAY010000231.1, read as the reverse complement.
GCGCTCTCTCAGAAATCATAATACACCCTGTATATATATTCTATACAGAGTCTGCAAACCTTCGTCCAGTTTTCATTTACACGAATCCCCAAAATGCGGGATAAATTATTATTCATAAGCAGGTCACATGGTGTTCACGGTACTAACTATTCATGTTTATCAACGGCCTGCGACGATGCACATACGAATACTTCTGAAGATAAGGTGACATCTTAAAAAGGTACGTAATTATCATGTATGGGATAAACATCGAGCTGATTCTTGCAGTGAAAAGTCAAGCCTAACGTTAGGCGGAGGATCTTGTCCCAGATCTTGCCGGTTTGTACAAACTGGCCTGTCTATAGTCCCTCACATGGCCGCAAGACGACAACGTTCCTTGCTAGCTGTATATGTATACATTGTACACGGTAGCAGCTAAGCCAGTAACAACTATACAGTAATAGCCGTACTTCACTGCATAACGTGCATACAAGTGAAAAGACCTGTCTGCTGTAGCGGAGCAACCGGTCGCTCATTTTGACTCCACCCCTTACCAACGTTGACGACGTGCGTATTAATTAACATGAAGTTATTTTTGTCTAGGAAATGAGATTGGCTAGAAAGTTGGCAGGCTATTGTATTGTATTAAACTTCGTCTGTGTACTGTACATTAACATTAGGTATGCAAATGCTAAGAATTGTACTCGTAGCTGATGAAACTCAACAATAGCCTGCTGTCAGCAGGCTACCTCAGAGCTTACACTAAGGCCTCTTCTACACCCCAAAAGAACCATGATAGAATTTCTCTCTGAGTTTTTTTTCCCCCCTTTGTCCGTTAAGGGTTAATACCTAGTAGCGTAAACAATAGGGGGGCCAAAATACAAAAAAAATATGTCCTCTGGCGAGATTCTGTGAAAATTGCTGTCTATTTGAAAACAAGCAAAACATAGTATTCAACACTAAACTGACTGATTTGAGTGATTAAAAGTTAATTCAAATCCGTATTTGACCGACGTATTTATCAATATTCTGTAAATTCTCGGACTACGCGCGAATGTGGTATCTATTACGAATTCCATGGCTACCTTCACGACCGTGGCTCACGGAGAAGTAGGCCTACATCATATTTTAGTGTGTAAATCCAGTACGCATGGACCTACCAGCTCTAGTTGTACACTTGCCCTACACATGCAGTGACATGTCTGTAGTGCAGTATCGTATCCAACCAGGGGAGGAGGGGGGTAGGATTTTCACTTCCGTGTACATTGTTCAATCATGTCACAACAATCACAAAATGGTTAAATTGGTACGCAGGGAAGGTTATACCAGAGGAAGAGTAACAGTTCCGTGAAAGTGGGAAAATATATATAAGGCGTGTAACATATCTAGATGTCTTCAGTGCAATTTGAAAGATCTGGGAAGGGCCATTTCTTGCGATCTGGGAGCTGTTTTGGCAAAAATTTTATCGGTGCAGTCCGCGCCAGCCAATAGAAATCATGCCACATATCAAGATGGCTTCAGTGCAATTTGAAAGGTCTGAGAAGGACCATTTAATTGCGATATACAAACCATTTGGCAACATTTTAAACGGTACGCTCCGTGCCAACCGTTAGTGGCGTTCCGCTTATATACCAACGCAACCAAACGCCGTTCACACGCTCATGCCTGTCAGTCGTCACGTATCAAGTATCGTACGGTTCAAAACTGACTCCAAGATCCCGCGAAGTGCCATTTCATGCAGTCTGGGGGTCTGTAGGGCAAAAAATCTCTTGTACGCTTCGCACCAAACTATGATGGCTCTCCGCTTCGATGGGAACTTCCATTCTGCGCCCCTCTCCCAACAGCCAACACAAATCGCCGCCCTTGCCAGTTTGTTATGTAATCGTCGACAATTAGTGCAATAAAATTGGAAAACTGTAGTCGGCCAAAAGTAAAGAACGTTAGATTACTTACCGAGAAACTAGATTTCTCGAGAAAAAATATGACTTCAAAAGATGCAAAATATTGTACTAGATTGAGTCTAAGGCTTCCCGGTAGTCGAAAAATCTTTCACACCCCTCCCTCAGAACCGCGATTACTCATCTCTTGTCTGGGGCGGATGCAGGGCGAAGGGTGCAGTCGCACCCACAAAATTCAAGAAAAAACGGCAATAACGTTTGTTAAAGGCTCTGTCACATCTCACCGGATTGCACAAACGGACAGAGTACGCGCGAGCGAAAAACACTCATCCGGTCATTTCCGTTGGCAAAAGTTGTCGCGGTTGCATCTCGGGGGTTGTAAAGTTACGGAAATTGAACGGTTAAAACGAACAACAAACGGACAAGGAACGGACAGGAACGGATGAACAACTGACTGAATAACGAACACCAAACGGATGTGAACGAAATGACAACAGAAAATTAACGGATAAAGAACGTACAAAACGTAGAAGTACCGGAGAACTAATGGACAGACCGGACTAGTACCGACGAAGCAACGGAGAAGAACGAAGAATAAACGGATACAACGTATCGCTAACGGACACGTGACTGACGAGTACCCGGTAGAGAGCCTGGGCCTTTGGAGACCCGAAATCAGAAGTCTTCGAGCTCTCAGCTCCTGCATTAGTTGGTCATAAAGACCAAAATACCGTCTTCTCTATGGACCTAGCCAGGCCCTAGACCAGCATTTACACAGAACCCCCTCTTCCTTCTCTTCTTGACATGTTCATAGTACTTGATGTTGGCTTCAGTGACATACATCTGTGCTTGCAAAACTAACACTGTGGTCTCAAGCTTGAATCTTTTTGAAGGGTCCATGATGTTTGCTTTGCAGTAGGTTGTAGTAGGTGTTGAAAGTAGAGGTTGCAGGAGCAGAATGCCTGCGGAGTGGGGGAACCTCTCCCCACTTGTCATATTAGGAGGGGACAGGATGCAAGTACGCTGCATCTTCAGTCTATGTCCGTCCCCTATACGTTTCTTTGCCTGTGTTTTTTCGTTTCTTCAGTTAAACGTACGTTACCTATCCGTTCATTGTCAGTTCTATTCCTTTACTCTTCCGTTACTTATGCGTTAGTGTCCGTCGAACATTCGGTACAGGTACTGTACTTCTACGTTTCATCCGTTTGTTGTCCGGTAATGATCCGGTGAGCAAATAGCAATCACCAGAGACGAACGGATACTAACGGAGAAGTCCAGTATGAGAAACGCACGAGAAAATGATAAAACGGAAGCTTAACGGATAAGTAACGAATACATAAGGGGAACCTTTTTCGGTCGACGTTTGGTCCAAGTTTTGTGCATGTTCAAAATCTCTCGCCGTTCATACCGGACGTTCCCGGTCATGAAACGAAGTCGGCGGAGAACAGGAGACTAAACGGATACTAACGTACATCAACGGAGTGCCATTTTGGGTGTTCGTTTCCTCTCCGTTATTGCAATCCGGTGAGGTGTGACAAGCGCTTAAAGACTGACGTGTGTTATGGTACTGTATCTCCCTCCCTCCTCCCTATCCCTCCCTGGTGACGCCATCCCAACCAATTATTTATACCTCTGCCTGTGAATCCATTCTTAAGGTTTAAGTCCAAATTTTACATAAATAATAGGCCTGCTGCAATAAAATAAATTTCAATCAGTTTTGTCTCTTATCCCATACATGCACGTTTCATTTTAGGAGTTTGAAGTGGACCTAAAGTGTAGAATTATACGAATATATATTTTAGACGTTGGAAACGAATTTCACTCATCCAACTCTCATTTCATAGCTCACCCTGTTGCTGAGATATGAAAAGTTAAAATTTATTCACTTTATAAGAAATAGTCGATTGCGCAATAATTTGTGGTGATCTTCTTGTAAAACTCACATTACTTGCTTTTTGAAACGTTTATATAACCTTGCAAAAATTACAGTTGTACGGAGAGGTTTTGTATAGTCAAGTTACCCTATAACAGTGATCACATTTTGGCACAAGGTGCAGAGGCTTTCGAAAAAATTAAGAAACAAAGAGCGTAATTTGAGTAGTACAAGAATATCATTACAAATTATTGCGCCATCTACCATTTTAAATTGAATAAGCACCATCATATTATATATCTCAACTCAGGAATTCCTGTAAAGATGGCAGTTAGACCATTTGGATTCATTTTTCAAGCTTTGTGACATATGTTTTTGAATTTTTAGCCTTTAAGTACACTTTAAATCTAGCTAAAATTTGGCAGTTCTTTGTAGACCAAAAAAAAAAATGCATTTTCTATGCGCGTTTCTCTCAATATAAAAAAGTTGATTTAACTGTTTTTTTTCAAAGCAAAGTGAACTCAAAGCAAGCTGGAGTGATTTCACATTCTCACATTGATGAGCAGTTCTCCCTTCTCTGTGCCTTTCAATCTTTTTGACTTACAGACCCTTAAGGGTGCAATTTGCAAAATTTCAATATCTCCTATGCATATTACGTAATGATACCAGACGATTATGAAGGACACTAAATCGGATTTAAATTTAATGATACACATAAATCAGTCTATTAATGTGAGGAAATGACGTCACTCCTGTTTGCGTAAAGTTTACTTCAGCTTGCAAATTTGGTTACATCATTGGTTCAAAAACTCGAAAAACTATAGGTAAAAATTTAATGTTATCTCATAAGAGTTATGATTCCTCTCCCTTTTATAAAAGTCAATTTTGCGTATAACCCTTCCTCAGTGATTCGGCTTTTCTATTAGCAAGAGAAAAAAATCACATGATGAGGATTAATTTTTTCTCATTAATTAAGAAATTGCAGACATGAGATCTATATTTCAAGGATGAATACATACAGTTTAGAACACTCGGGAAGTGCCGTTTCCGGCCATCTGGAGGGTTTGCAAAGTCAAAAATTTTCTTGTACGCTCCGCGCCAACAGATGGTGGCGCTCCGCTTAGATAGTCTTGCTGCACTCAGCGCCCCCCCCCCCCCAATAATTTTCGTGCCGCCGGGCCTGCTACATAGTTGAAGCGTCTCATTCAGTGAGGGGCCGATTTTTACTGACAGACAAACAACCCTTCTCACATTTCGTATTTATTTTAGAAAAAAAGTTTTTTGAGAGAGAAAAATAGAGTCCAAGAAAATGAAAACGCCAAAAATGCAGGTTCTGGCACGGGGGGGGGGGGGTAGGGTGAGGCTCGGAAGTCTTCATTGCCTGCACCCCCAAACAATAAAACTGGGTCTGACCCAGCATGCTTTGCCCCCCCACCCCCCGTCATCGAAAAACCCTGGCGCCGCCCCTGATTAGCAGGAATTCAAAACGTCTATAAATGTCTTGCTAAATAAGCTCAAGACGATAAGTATATGGTATCAGATTCTTTATTTGAATTAGTACAGCAGTAGTGGCGGAATTGTCATAGTCGTTGGCTTGTCGGAACACCAGGGACTACGGCTGTGTACTATCGATAAAATCGTGTAGACAGCGTAACTGACTCCGGTAGAGCAAGTACGTGATGTTCCTGTACACACACTCTTAACAATGCCACTTATTGTCAAATGATACCAAACAAAGTTCAGTGATATAATGTCTATAATTTTATGTGTTCAGGATTAAATTACACTTGTCAGATACCCTAGTGAAAAACTGCTCCCGATTTATGAGTAAACTTTTAGCCAAGCACGTAATTATCATTGTGTGTATTGCAAGAGAAGAATTCATGCATCATTTGATCACCGACTTCACAGAAGAATTCCGTCAGATTATTCTCATTTCAATATATTTCAGAACAAGTTCAAGCAAATGAAGTTTTGTAGCATTAAATTTATGCAGAAGATGGACGAATTTTCATCTCGATGAATTTATCATCGCAATAATAGTAGAAGATGTTCTGCCCGTTAGCTCCGTTGTAGACACCATTTGGGTTATAATTAGAACAAATGTTATGGCAGTCGCTCCTTGTCTCAAAATAATAACAATAAGGAAAACTATAATAGCACTCTGTGCAAGTTCCATAATAAACCGGGTTGTACCACCAGCCTCCTCTGTGTCCTTCTGCACAGTCAAAGTGGATACATCCGTCGTTGTCTTGATCACGTGTGCTGAACTGTCCACCGTTGTTATAATAGAGATAATTACCTGCATGTAATGTAAGAAAAGAATCGTAGGACAAAGTATCAATTAGATATCTGTAAGGGATAGTAAGACAACGGTACATTATGCGGCGCTTGCTAGATAACACTGATAAGATTTTGCTGGAAACCTTTTCAGCATTACCACAATTAAGAGCACGTTTTCCAAGTAAACGAAACGTTTTTCAAAGAACAAAGCTAAGAAAGTGCCCCTTTTCTTTAAGAGATGACCACCCTTTCTTAAAAGGCTGCTTATTTTCAATCTGAAAGGTTTCAAAAAAGTTTCCAAAATTTTATAAAGTGCTTTAAGGCATTTTATCAGAATACACCATGTAACATTTTAGGACAAATAATTTTGGTTTACTTGATAAATTTGTGGCTAACCTGTGGGTGCCAGAGGGGAATGTGGAAACTACTTTTTTCTGAATCGTCTTCATATTATTCTGTACCTCGTTTATTTGTCTGTCACTTGGAGAAAATTAAAATCAAATGATGGAATAACGAACTATTCACTTTAGGACTATTCGCATTTGTATATAGTGAGGAACAAATTTAGTATGTTAAATGTAATAGAATTCCCCCTGAAAATGTAAGACAGGATAATACCTGGAGAATTTAAATTCGTAAGTAGATCCCCTCGGGCTAGCCGAGGGCGCCATTTTAAGATATGTGGTGATTATAAAACATTCCTTGCCATTTACTATTTTCTTTAACTTTAAAACTTTTTAACTAGGCAGGATCGTACCCCCTCAAAAAGCCACCAAGCTTTACAGGGGTGTAACTGAATCATATGTATCATTCTCAAACATTCAGTTGAGAAACGATGACATGCTTATCCTTCAATTTCTACTTTGATAAGAAGCAACCATAGGAAGGTCTTATTACAGCGGAATCTCATTTGGTCTTCTACATGAATTAAGTGTCTGATAGAACCCCTAGGTATTATTGAAAGTAGAAACTTGGCCCCCAGTACCCAAAGATGTCGGTCTACTCAAGAACCGCTGTTACACTATGCCTCAGATCAATTGTCTTTTCTTCTCATTGGGCCTCTGTTTACAGTAGAGAACTTTTACATGGAAAAACATTCGTATGGTGACGTGATGACGGAAAATAAACGTCAATGAAAGAACTACCTTTAACTTCCAGAACACTTTTAAAATATGCCTTGAAAAGAATATTTACTTTACCGCATAAATTTTAATTTACTTACGGCTGCATCATTTGCTAATTGTTTAAGTTTCTTATTTTAATAATGAAGACTCCATCGTTGTTACTCATAAAATCTTTTACAGTCGATTCAAATTGGACTGACCTAAGTTTCCCGCGATGTACGAATCATAATCCATTTGGTATTTGGTACTTTCATTACCAATTCTGAACGAGGTATATTCTTCGTAATATGGGTTATCATCCGATGCGATGATATCTATGCGTAATATGTAATCCTTTTGATTTGTCAGATAGTGGAGTTGTTCATTTCCAAGCCAGAAATCGTTACCGTGATTTTTAGTACCGAATCCTTGTTTATATTCGGCCCAATCACGGTAGAAGTCTGTTAAACCATCAATGCGCCGTTGGAAGACCTGGAAGACAAGTAAATCACCTTTTTAATAACAGAAACTTTATGGAATTAACCTTTATATTAAGTTTTATATATTTAATTTACCAAGGCTGCTGGTTTATGTTCAAAGATTTGAAGACGAATAGAAGAGATATTGTTTAATGAATGGCACTATTGCACTTTTCCCTGGCAATGAATCGTTTTACCCGATATTACAAATTAATATACATACTAAAGTGATACACACTTTCAGATCTTAAAAATGAAACACATCTGGTTAAAAAAGTATTCTGTATATAATGTAGGTTTGTTAATTTAATTGGAGTCAACGATCAAGCAATATATATTTTCTTGATACTAACATTTTATTGGCAGTGATTGGATACATACATCAACTTAAACCTACAAGCACATAAGACGATTTGACTTTTTTTGAAATTATCGCATATTTTGGCACACTTTGGTTTCCTTCCATGTATTCAAAACACATAGAGAAAACTGAAGGAAGTCGGGTATAAACTACGGTAATGAAAATTTATTTAAATCCCCAAGTAATCTACATCGTAGAAGCATGTTACTTACAGTCCATCCTCCGCCAGCGATGGTCATATTACAAAACACGTTGAAAGCAGACCCTGGCCATCCTGTTGGTAGTACTGAATATACGCCATCCGTAGAGTGGCCTGCTTGATAAGCATCGTAACAATCCTGGAAGACTGATATTGTTCTTCTGCATGTCTCTCCATTACCCTCGAAGCCTTCATTACAGTAACATCGCCTTACACCGTTTTCTACTCTGCATGTTGCATCGGGACTGCATTCGTAGCTTGTATCACACCTGAGTTGATTGTTAGTACATGTACAATTTTGGGTGCAGACGTTGTTAATATGTGACTCACCATTCTGTAACAGATCCATGAGAAAACGTGGATGTTAGATGTTTTTCCCTTTTTTGATTATTCCCTTTTAATACAAGTACGAAAATAACGGCCTCTCAGTCTGAAAACAAGCAGGTCAATTAGATCCCACAAGTAGTCATGAGGACTTGCCTATACTTTTGTGTCGAATCATGATCAAAGCACGTTCAAACTGGACTCAACTTTGCGTCACTTTGGTTTAGAAGTAGCCAGAAATGCTTTAGTTATAATGTATTACATAACTAGACGTTAAACCGTTAGACCTTAAACCGTTAGACCTTCCTTTACCAAAATTTGTGAACTAGTTTCGGTGATATAACACCCTTCAGATACACATGTTTCTGTACAGTCGTCTTCACAGTCCATCATCCCATTAGAATCAGTACACAGCCTTTGACATGTACAATGTCCATGATTCGTTCCAGATGGACACGTGGATACAACACAACCTATATAATGAAAGAAAAGCAGAACAGTTAAACATAAGTTTTTCAATATCGTTAACGAATAAGCAATAAACTTAAGATTATAGATTTGAAAGATGCAAGGAAAACTAACAAAGTGTGATCAAAATAACATTTTAACTGATTTTTTGATATGCAAATTGTATATCAGATCAACGTTTACTAGAATGTGAAACAATACGAAAGGAAAACATCTCTGGTATGGTAAATACTTACTCGAGTTTCCTCTAAACTCTTCCACAATGGCTATTGTATAGTGGCTCCACTCATCACTAATACGAAACGAGGTGTACTTTATGTAAAGGGAAGACCCGTTGGACAACACCATGTCAATACGGAGCTCGTTAACTGCTTGGTTTGTTAAATAAGATAACTTGTCGTTGCCAATCCAAAATTCACTTGATAAAAATCCAAATCCAGCTCTATAATCTTCCCAATTTCTTTGAAATGTTAAAGATCCATCTGTTCGACGTTGAATGACCTTTTCATGAATAGAATTAATGAATTTCATAGTAAGTGGTTTTTTAATTATTTCATTGCCTGACAAACTTACATAGAAACTTCGATTTCGCAAGGTACTCTTCTTCAAGGGGAAGCTGTGTTTGTATTTCATAATATTTTCATTCATTTGGCTAAATAAAGCTGGAAAATTTATATTTCTTTAGCCTGATGATAGTGTGATATCAAATATCATAACGGCTAAACTATTTTTAAGTGGAAAATATAACCATACCTACCGTCCAGCCCCCTGATCCAACTTGATTGTCACAATACACTTCGAAGGGACGTGAATATCCATCTGGCTTGATAGTATATACACCATTTAAGTTAACAGATGAACACTGCTCACGCACTTCTTTACAGTCTCTTGGGTATTCCGGTTGTTGATAAAAGAAGTAAGATGAACCTTTAATAAACAAATATTCCACATAACTAACAAGAGTAGCGTATTTCATTCACTTAAAGTACATTCATGAAGTAAAATTAATAATGTATTAAGTTTATTCCCTTTGGCATATTACATTAGAAGACAAAAAAGGGAAAAAGCAGTCGCCCCCAAAATCTTTCCTAATGCCAGCTAACATTTTACATTAGCTCTATTTATTTCCCTTATCAGTATATTGCACGGAGCGTTGAAACGTAATTATCGAATTGCAAAGGTGAAACAAAGATTTTGCACATGATGAAAAAATATTTTAATATACTCTCACGTGATGGAAAGCAACCATAAACGGATACAGATACCAGCATACACAAATTTCAATCAGGTCAAATGAATTTCCCTTGAAAGAAAAAAAAAGATATTTTCACCGTAAGCCTGTACTTATTACCTTTATGAGGAGTTGAAGGATCGTCAACTATCTGTGGATGAACTACCTTTGCATTACAAATGCTTCTATTTTGTTTTATAACTTGCTGATTCTGCAAAGGTTAACACATGGCTCACTTTTTACTCCTTGCATGCTTCACCATAGTAAAGAGCGGCTTTTCATGTACACTGAGGGTACTACCGCTTACTGTGGAATTTAAAAGGGTGAGGCAATAAAGCCTAGAAAAGTGAAATAAAAAACAGTAAGACATCCTTTAGACAAGGACAGGATCAAAATGACCGTCCTCAGTAAAGTAAAACAAAGACAATTAGGACAACAACGTTGTTGGTAGTATTTTAATGAAGTAGGCAGAGAATATACAACGACTATGCCCGATTATCAAAAGTTAGGTTTTTTTTCGCTCAGGTGTGATATAGATTCGTTAGATGTCTTAATTAGACACTACAGTATCTTACGTGTTAAGAGGAAATCTCAAAACCTAAAAACCTAGAGCTTGTCTGCATAGGCCAATGTAACGCACATAAACCGAATTTGAACAGAATTTTCCGACAAGTTCAGTGATATGCCAGAGAAAATACTGTGGCTTCAAGTCTTCAAACCTATAGAGATGTAGCCTCTTACCCCTGTCGCATGAGAATACGCAATGCTTACAATGTTCGAAATTTCACACGTTTGGAAAAAAAATCAGACGAAAGTGCACAACTCATTTCTTTCAATTTTCATTTTACAATCCTATAGGAGAATATTAACCAATATTAAGACTTCCTTTAGTAGATGTATTATCATCGGTAGTAATAGTTCATGGGCTTGTCAAGTTATGAACTTTGGTATAGTCACGTGTCTGAGATAATACATTATTCTGTGCTTTTACAAATCTTTTATCTTGCCGTGCAAAGTGCATTTTGTAGAAGGCTCAGTTAAACCCGAAACGAAACGTAATAATTTCAAAAGTGAAGTAATTATTAGAAGACTTATCCAATAACGAATCATTCTAACAGAAATCGTCTAAGTAAGTCTCCCCAAGTGACTGCTAGAGGCTAGTCTGTTCCTTTACTATTCTTTTTTCTTGCCGTCCAAAGTGCATTTTGTAGAAGGCTCAATTGAACCCGAAACGAAACTTAATAATTTCAAAAGTGAAGTAATTATTAGAAGACTTAACCAATAACGAATTATTCTAACAAAAATAGTCGAAGGGAGGAAACGCCAAATGATAAAAGTTATTATTTTAAATGTATTCAGTCTAATAACTTCAGGGGTTTGCATGCTACCTAAGAAACTGTTGGGTGAAGAAACAGCCTCTTTTGATCAAAAAAGTGTCCAGATAAAATGAAACTTAGTATATTTTGACCAATTTGAGCAATCCCCAAATGAAACCTGAAACTTAACTAAATGAATTTATAATTAAGTAATTAATGGGAAGACTTACTCAATAACAAGTAATGTTACCAGAAGTCGCCAAAGAAGGAAAGATCGAAAGAATAAGCAACAATTTTAAATTTGTTCACTCTTATAACGTCTGCGGCATTCATGCTATCTAACAAGTTGTTAGGTGAAAACAACCCCTTTCCCCTTTTGGTCAACAAAGTGTCCACGTTACATAAAAGTTCGACATTTTTAACGATCTTGAGAAGACTTTTGCCTGAAAGGTTTTTCAAGTAGCAAAACTGCTAACAAGTTTGAGAGCGTGGATAAAAGAGTGATTTTACATATTGGTATCAATTTATTTTGTAACCAAATTTGATAATTTTAACATCTGCGTGAAAGGCATGACTAAGTACAGAAATAAACAACCATGTGAGGGACACAAAGAGACACTAGAACACCCCTACGGAAACAACAACTTGATCTTTAGAGAATTTTTTTACATACGATGGAAAACCAAAAATTCTACTTTGTCTAATTGCTAAGAGATTCAGTTAGGTTCATAGCAAAGTCATAGTAAAAGTAAGTGTCATGTAGACAGTAAATCATTTATCTTCAATTAATAAAAGATTGTTTTACTGAGTAACAACGTGACAACCTTAATTAATAGTGAAGGTTGGATAAGACGTGCTCATTTTTTAGATGATTAGCGGGGGAAGCTAGCAACCCTCTGTGCTCAGAACAAGCCCGATGAACTGTGGCGAGTGCTTCTAAGATCTTAATGTTAAAACGCTTTTACTCTATCGAAAGGTTGTTAATTAACTCGGACTTTAAATGCATTCACTCTGCGTAAGCCCTGTGAAGAAATCTTATATCTCAGATTAAGATTATCCTTTCGTTTAAGAAGCATTCTTTTGAAGAACGTTGTTTTGAAGCTGGCTTTTCAGAACCAATTTAAATATTACGATTTCTTTTAATGCAAATTTGTGTCCAAAAAGAAAAGAAAAGAAATAAAACTGGCTTCATTGACTTAAAATCAGCTGATAGTACTTCTGAATGTGGGAATTGTTAACACTCCCAAAAGCCCATTGTTGTAGTTACGTTCTATGTGAACTTTGCCTTTTACGGCAAGAAAAACGAGACAAGTTTGCAGTGATTGTGATTTCCTCTGCCTGTTTTGTTTGACTTTGATCCAAAAAGATATTAGATGAGATGATTTAATTTCAGTGTAAGACTTTTGTTTAAGTGAAAATGAAAGCCAATAAGAAGCATGCCCTATCGTAAAACTTCAATAATTAAGGTGCACTAAAATTCCGTCTCTCTGCAGGCCAGTTGTTAATAGCAGTTGGGCTTAAGTCAACCTTGACAAAAAACTTCATCTGCCGGGGACGGTTCGTTATCAGCTTATTTTACATTTTAACAGCTTGTTTTTTTCAGTAAGGTCATAAATTTATTTTATTTTAATTCACACAAAACCAGCAAATCGTTTAGAACGTTGTAGCTATTTTAAAAAACCAACAAAGTCTTACGTTTGTCACATAATTATCAAATTTTTATCGCATTTGTCCATAAGGTGAGTTTTCTTTAATGAGTACCAGGTTGAGATAAAAGTCAATCCTGTAAACATAGTATTTTTCAGTTCATTTGTAGTTTCTGTTGCACTTGTGAGTGATTTATGTCCATTGGGCTTATGTAAATATTCTGTTACATGCTTTTATTAGGATTGAGACATTAAAAGTATACGTTAATGCAATCAACAATTTATAATATTTTTCAAAATAAAATAGCTACACATGAAAAGTTTAAAATCACTTAGGGCATAACAATACTTTTCACCTCCTTGTAGCGACACAAGTGTTTATTCCTGCATGATGTTGAAGTTGACTTTACATTATTTAAAGCACGTTGAACTTCTCGGCTTTTGTATGATCACTCTTCTAATTTGTTTTAGATTAAAATTAGGTGGTACAATAAATTGAAAAATCAAAGGTGCACTACAATAGTTGTTATCTCAATGTTGTATAGTGTACATATTATAAATTTGTGAAATTTCTCGGCATAACCCTAAAGATGCTATTTTCTATGATCAAGTTACAGAAAATTAAATTCAATTTTTTTGTATCTGTAAATCGTTGAAAGCATGATACTTTTCAAATCTTCGCGTGTGCGGAATCAGGCACTTTCTGCGCTAAAATTTTTTCTTGATGTATCTTTACTGAGACAGCTCGTGTTTCAATTTAACCTGTCCCCTATCAACAATTGAGAGTCACTGTGGGTACAAAATGTGTTAAACTAAAAGAAGCACATACTAAAAAAAGTTGAAACACGTTTTTACAAGCTTAAATATTCTACAAACTCACCCTCTTGAGTTGAAGTAACTTTGATACCGAAAACACTCAGTAATAGCAAGACGACCAACGTGGGTAACCGTCCGAGACTGTACATGTTGACAGTAAGGCAGGAGGTTGAATACTGTGATCCATTATGAATCAGGCTGTTATTTCTCGCAGAATAATCTACATGTGCGAAGAAATTATACGGTAGATTTAAAGTTCGATTGGTTCATCTGGTAGTACAATTTGATCCTATGCAAAGTGATATACCGGGAATTCAGGCAAAAAGACAGATAAGATGCAAAACATACAAGTGAGAACATACGAGACTCCTTCAACAGGATTTTAAAGACAACAATTGGGAATTGTTGAATTAACAGAGGTTAATCTCAAAAGTCACACGTGACCTTAAAGGTGTGCCTATCGAACTGAATGGGAGACTTGTGCTTGTTTCAGTTGCGCTTGTACTAGAAATATCCAAGTAAAATTTTAGGAAGAGCCATTGCCCATTTTCTGCCTCCATTTAGCCTTACACCAAAGTTTGTTTTACCGTACGTATTAGTGACAAGTAATGTTTTACTAATTGTTCGTTTGCATAGTTCTGCATAAAATAGACTTGTTCGGATAACTACTGTACAGAACCCATTCCTTCGCTGGAACTTCGGATACAATTTCACGTAATTGGAATTGGCGATTTACATTCCTAATTTTCCTCATCTCTGCAATACTATTGTCTTCGTACGATTTACTGGAGCGAACAGAATACACCTCGCAAATGAGAAGGTTTAACACTTCCATTTAGTGATTTTGTGAATTTACTTAGCTAACGCATATTGCTTTGGCACAGATATGACAATTGCAAGCATATTGTGCACGATAAACAATACTATCGAATGACTCAAACGTTTACGGTACACGCATTTTGTGTGGGATTTGACTTGTGGCTGTTAAGTGAAACGGGGGGGGGGGGGGAGAATTAGCGTTCATGGAGGCGCTTTGCAAGGAGCTCAAGTTGCTTGGTATGTACCATGTAATTCTCCTTTACTGCCTGGGAAGCAATCAGAACATGAATGCGGCCTTGCTTCCTTCTTAAAGTGATCCCGCTCTTCTAGGCTGCTTGCTTAATACGCCTATGATAAACAAGATCATATTAAAATTTGAGTATAGGGCTTTCTGTGACACTCCGCTCTGTCATGTAGCAGTAACCCTCAATCATACATGTTGTATTTATTCACAAGTCTACTCCTGTGAAGAGAAGGGGGCTGCTAGCCAGGGCCTAGGCTTTTTAGTTTGAAGGAGCAGGGTGTTTGTCTGAGGATCCAGAGGATTTTACAAAAGAGGGAATTTGAATGTATTTACCGTACGGAATTTGTATTATCACGACATGCTGAGAATGCCAAAAATTGAGCAACCGACATTGTCCCTAGGAGTTTAAAGTGGAGGTTCTGGGTTCCATGTAGGATTATAGTTGATATAAAACAACGAAATATATGACAAGAAGAAAAGAAGTACGATCGTACGTCAAATCGAAGTAGGTCCTTATTTTTGTGTTTTCGAGATGAAACGTAAATTTATTGTTGATGCACTTAAACGTACAAGTAGACAGCTAATAGAAATTACTGCCATACAGACTAGAATGGGGAGGCTAAATGGGTCCCATTTGTTGGCAACCAACACTTATTACCACACTCACTGCGTCCCGGAGATGGAATACACTCGTTGAGATGGCATATGCATTTAATGTTTAACACTGCCAATATTCAGTCCCATTATTCCCCCCCCCCCCCTTTGTGTTCCCATAAGAGTTTAGAGGGGAATGAAAACAACTAATTGACCAAACCTGGAGGAATATCAAACGGACCCCGAATGTGCAATAAACAGATAAGAAGAATCATAGTTTGACCATTTTAATAATGTTCTCAATCACAATAGCATGTCATTTTGTGATGAAGTGGGTTTGGCTTGTGGATGGTTACTTGATGATAAAATACTTTGTACGAACTATTGAACACGCAAGAAGTTTTACATAAAGTAATTACAAAACAAAAGCAAAAGCGAATGCCCGCGGAAAAGTACAGCATTTTGTTATAGTCTATTAAATAATTTTTCGTTATTGTTTGAATGCAATATTACCCATCACATCGAAGAACTCCTACTTTCTATCTTTCATCTATTATTTCTTTTATGTTTCATTTTTGCCGATGGTCCGGGACAACACATCCCTCAAGTTTTTCATTACTCTGAAAATGAAATAGTTTACAAAACACAGATCTAAGTTTATGAGGACGAGGTTTTTAGCGTGTACTAGCTTGCAACATAAAATAAATGCTATAATGGGTGGAGAGATATCTACTTCTATTGAGCTCACACGGAGAAAGCGGAAAAAAAATAGTGAAACTTGCGATCACATATATATATATATATATATATATATATATATATATATATATATTTATATGTATGTGTGTGTGTGTGTGCGCGCAAGTATCACTAATTTTTACGAATCACTAAATGTACGTCATTACACGCACTATGCATAATCCTTGGATACTCCGTTCAGAAATCTACCCATGTATGTATGTATGTATGTATGTATATATATATATATATATATATATATATATATATATATATATATATATATGGGTAGATTTCTGAACTGAGCATGCAAGGATTACGCATAGTGCGTGTAATGACGTACATTTAGCACTCTGAGTGACCCATATTTAAGTTCAGAGCTTCACGTCATAAAGAGTAGCGGAGAACCAATACCCACATGCTTTACAAGAAATTTTAAGTAAGATACCTAACAAAGACTTTAATAGCAGTTGTCCCTTGCCTTTTCCTTCTAATTTTTCTGGTATCTCTTCCTTCCGTTCATTTTTTTCATAACTTTAATCACTTTTTTCATGTCTAGAAAAGTGGGGGTGGGGGAAGTGCCCCTCCCTGCTTCCCGTAATCCCGGCTATGGATTTATACATATCAACAATTGTGGGTGCAATGTTTATTCTTTGGCATTTGAGTCCGCTCCTGTGCAAAGTTTCACAATTAACAGGGGCAATGCGTATTCACAAGATTACCTACCAGTATTTTTCCCTTGCCTAAACCCCACTTAGACTGAAAGATATAACTTGAGTTGTTATTACAACACAATCTTTCTTTCGTTTAAGATGTCATGCTGCCTTCATATCAATGGTTTATAAAACAGCGACTAACAGCGTTTACCCTTAACGCTTCTTGGAAGTAGCCAGCCGGACCACCAAGCTAAAGTTTCAAGTTCTCAAAATCAGCTTTTTCACTCACCCATATATTCATACGCGTAGGAAGCTGTTCAAAACTGGGGGGGGGGGGGAGGCGTCGTCTTGGAAGAGGAATGAAATATGTGAATATTTGAGGTACCTAAGACGCAATTTGGTGCAACATGGTGGACAAATTTTAAGGAAATTTACCGCAAATTTTTGACATTTTTTACAAAGGAAACAAAATTAATGAGGGGTTATCGTCTTTAGATTGAGGGGGACGGAAGCATACTTTCACCTTACCACATTTTGACTGGGGGCTAGCCCCCCCTAGCCCCCCACTTCCTACGCCTATGCAAAAGTCAAGCCAAAGTCAGTGAACCCTATCATCGTAGGTTTCATAGTAGATAGTTCAATGGGAATTTATTACATGTACAACCCCGTTAGCTTTGTTGATAATCATACACGAATAAAACAGCTTTACTCGAGTGTCAAGTGACCAGATTCAGTATTTCTGCATACAATGTCTGTGTAAAAAGAACCCTGACGGGAATGTACAAGTAATGCCTACGTCTGTGCATAATGATGGAGTCCAAAGCTATCCGTACGGCATCTTCCACTGGCCTTTTTGTACAATCATAAAGCAGGATATAGTATCCTGCTCTATGCGTACAACAGATAGCAGTCAGGACTTCACTACTGCCATACACAAAACACGTCCATACAATCATCCGCATAACCCAACCAATCAAATTTGCCAGGTATGACTACCTACTCAGACAGCAGCATGATTGGAGTGCACACCGAGGTTTTTGAAATCATAGCATGCAAAGTAAATTAAAATTTTATTTTCCTGATGAATTTGAAGTTTATGTAGTGGGGTCGTTTTTGAACCACCACCATTTTGTCAGCTCCATGGTAAATTAATTTCAAGTAGCTCGCAGTTACCGTTTGGAAGGGCTTTCAATGGCCCAGCGATATTTCAACTGTCCAGCAGAACACCGTTTTGGTCGATTAAATGTTTGTAAATGAGATACCATTGAAAGAAAAAGGTGATATTCATAACTGCAATTCATCGCTTCTGATAGGCTCATTCCTAGTAGTGTTACCAAGTGCGGGAAAACAAGGGACGGCGTGCTTCCACAAAACAGTTCATTTCACAAAAAAAAAGGAAAATGTGCGATGCGCTGGCTAGTTACTCAGGCTGGATGGAGCAGAATAAAATCTTGCACTTTACTGGCACAGTGATCCTACAGAAAGTTTAAAACATCACCCAAAGTGCATTGGTTTTTTATAGCTTGAATTTTAAACAGATAAATTGTAAAAAGCCTTCCTTAATCAAGTAGCAGAGAATATTAAAGCCTAATGGTTAGGTCAAAAATTCTCAAACTGTACCACAACAGGCGCGGATCCAGACATTTCGAAAAGGGGGGACTGAAAGCCCTCTTGAATATCATCCTAAATTAATATTATTCAAATTTTCGCGTATTTTCTACTGTTGATGTGGCGAAAAAGGGGGGCTGAGACCGGGCCCCCCCCCCCCTTGAATCCGCGCCTGCACAATGTTTGTATTTACTTCTATTAATTGTCGCATACATCAAACTGCATCTAGGCTAACTGCTAAATTTCAGAAATCCGTATGGCCCTACTGGATATACAACTTAATAAAGTACAATCCGTTCAAGGCCACACTGGGAGGATTCTGGACGGCATTTGAGAGTCACTGTGGTAAAATATTAAGACATGAAGATTTCGCATGTCAGTATTTCAACTGGATATGTTCATTCAAAAATGTCCAGAAATTCACGTCATATTTTTATATCTTTATGGCACCTTACAAGGTCCGTAAGATTCAGTTTAATGAAGTCCCCTGAAACACTGGTTGTTACTTCAGTTGATTGTTACTTCAAATGCATCGCCTGTTTAACCCTTCTACGGAAGTACAGGACAGTTTTGGCTATCATGCTGGGTTAGATATTATAGCAATATTTGTTTGGGTAGGGCGTGAGGACTATTTCATTGATAGGCTTTGAAAAAAAATGCGAAGTGACCACAAAGATGTGGAGGGCTGAATGACATATTTGGGAAAAACCTTCTGTTTGCAGAAAGTAAATAAATTCATAAATCACCATCACTGTCTCACATATCGGATCTTTGTAAATAGGATTTATTCATAAAAGATTCCATGATCTAAAAATAGTTTGTTTATGTTAATATGTGTACGGTTAAAACACATAAAAGCCTATCCAACACACGGCGAAGACTACACATCATACAGACACCTTTATGATAGATTAAAAGGGTGATAAATGTATTGTCAATATGTATGTTGTAAGACTACAAAACACTATTATCAGTGGCGTAACTAGAGTGAGGCAGGCAGGGCACGTGCCCTGGGCGCCGCTCGGAGGGGGCGCAATCTTAAGTTGAAAAAAAACCAGGCATGTAATATTCTTTCGATAGTATCATGGCAATATGATAGCATGTGTCTTCTTAATTTCTGAAGTTCCGTCAGAATGAGAAACCATTTTACGCGAATGTAGGCTGAATACGATCTAGGCCTTTTCCGCCAGGTTGCGTTGTATCTGCCCTCCCAACAAATACCTACGTCAGATTCTTCAGGTTCTCGAGAAAATAATAGACAATGAGAACGAGACCACTGAAAACAAAAGTGATGCTGAGCAGCTCTATCACCGTATGCTGAGCTAGGATTCTCTGACTTTGTTAGGATTTTGGGACAAAATACTCATCCGCATTGACTGTGTCCAGAAGAGGCTGCAGGAAACTACCATGGACTTTCACGATGCTGCGATGGACTTCAAAGCACTCCGAGATCATTTCATTGGTGAGAGGGAGGTACTGATCAGCGAGTCAGTAGAGGACGGACTCAATCTCTTTCAAGAATGGGAAGTTGAGGTTGAGGGCAGTCGAAGAAGGAAGAAAAGAATGCCTAGTGAGAACTCGAGAGACGCAGGATTGGGAGCCAAAGAAGAAATGGAGAAAGTCATGAAAGGGGACCCTGGACCGTCTCAACAGAGAGGTGGATGGAAGGTTCAAGCGGTTAAACGACACCGACTAAAAGTTTTGGTTCCTTCTTGATGTTCATAGATTGTATTATAGCATCGTGAGTGAGGAACTTCACCTGCAGAAAAATTGCAAAAAGCTCGGCGAATTCTATAGCATTGATTTGATGGACAACAACTATATGAGGAAATCCTGGATTGCAGGATGCTGCTAAACCTAACACGATAGTAACAAGACCTGAAGGGCTACTAGAATTCATCGTTAAGTGTGGAGATGAAAACGTCTTCCTACATCTCCGCATCGCGGCTCAAATAATGCTAACCATTATTAATCATTAGCGGCCATTCAGCAAGTGGAAATTGATACTAACTTATTTGAGAGCCTCAATGGGTCAAAGAAGACAATGTGATTTTGCTCTACTAAGTGTAGAAAGAGAAGAGGTGAAAAAAAAAACTGACTTTGAGCATATCATAGACCTGTTCGCTTCATCGAAAGCAAGGAAGATGAAGCTTTAGTTATTTAGTCTCTTACAATAATAATTCAATAGACGAACTAGGGGGGACTGGGAGGACTATAATTTCTAAACTGGTAGTATGATGAGGGGGAAGGGGCGCCATTTCAGTGTTTGCCCTGGGCGCTGCTTTGAGTAGTTACGCCACTGACTATTATCCTAAAATAAGCCGCATAGAGTGACATTGTCAAGTGGACGGAGACATCGGTGAAAAGATCAAAAAATTTATTGTAAGCTAACGAAATAATTACTTTAGGCGAGTCTTCTCATAAATGGATAACTTTCGAAAGAAAAAAGAACATAAACAATGCAGCTACAATCCTTAAATGCTATTTCCCGCATCCCATTGCATGAACTTGCTCTTCCTGTTTGACTAAATTAATGACGCCGTGCTTTCAGATTCTTTACACCATGCAGCCCTTACCACTCACAAGCCACATATAGCGTTTGCAATATTGAATCTTCCACCATTATTGCATGGGCCTTATGCGTTCTACAAAGGAGCAATCCCAAAGACGCCTCATAACATATTTATTTGACAGTGGTTAGTCCGTAATCATAATACATAAGTTCCGCAGTAGTTAAATGGGGAAGGGGAGCAACCCCTAAAAAAAAAAATCGACCCCTAGAAATGTTTGGGGAAAAATCACTTTTGCCTTAGTTCATCTTAGCTTCTCTCGCTCTCTGAAATATATATTGCCACCTTCCACGTGCAAGCCATCTCGCCCCTTCCGTATCTTGTCTGGCTATACCAGCTTGTGAGGGATACGAATATCATTACTGACAACCGGTAATTATTTTCGAGCCTCTTTATTTGCAATTACTTGATGAACGTGATGACCATGGCAGTTCGGGAAAAAATCAAGGATTATCAGAAATTGGCTGAAAAAGTAGACGAAAGATTACTATCAGTGGTGGCGCCAACTAGCAAAGGCAAGGGTAACGGAAGAAAATTTTCAAAAAGTAAGAAAATCATTTTTCAATAGTGGAAGAATCAATGTCGCGGACTAAACCAAGTGATAACTACTTAATTGTATCACCTAGTGCACGAAATGAGCCAATACCATACCTTTTAAATAAGGGAGTGTCATATAACAGTAGTTTTCAGTGACTCGAAGGTAGGGGAGAGGGGCAATTAGCTCCAATACCCTCACAGTCTCCAGAGTCTCTGTTGGGAATTTGTGCCACCTTAAATTTCTTGCAACGCACGATCACCGGTGGTCATGGAATACACAGTGGACCTTGCAGACATATTTAATTCACTGTCTCTTAATGCCGATTCCCTAAGGCAACCTGAGAGTTATTCTCTCTGTATAACTTTCTGTACCACTGCCTGAGTAAAATTATTGTTTAAATTTATTTAATTTATTATAATTTAAATTTTAAAGTTGATTGCTAATAAATAATCTATGGAGTCTGCTCATTGCCAGAAATTGTAACAGTTTTGAACTTTTACCCCTGAGTGTGCTGGGCTTAGCCACTGGAACTCACTGGGCCTGTTGCCTTGGGACCCGCCAGCAAGGGAGACATCATAATTGCACGTTGGCAGGAGGAGCGGGTAGCGCCCTAACAGCACCTTTGCAGAATGACAAATTTTCGGTCAGCACTTATTTTGCAATCGTCATCGGCCAAGACATTTCATGACATTTACAAAATTAAAGAGGATAGCAGGCTCTCCTCAGAGAATGGTCTTGCAGAACGAACGCAAAAGCGATTTAATCTTAGACAATTTCGAGGAGGACCAATAGGTAGGTCCCTCTTCTGTCTTTGCGGTCGAAACCGGCCTTGTCAGCCATACCTCACAAGAACACAATCTGCTTTGAAAGTCATTTACTGCAGACGACGTGGTTATGCCTGTATATGAACTACCCGTTTACAAATTTACAATAGCATTATTTCATTGATTTTAGAAAGTACAGATAACCCCAAACAATGATAAAAATTGTTTTGCAAGGTTTATTTTAAATAAAGCACCATTTTGAATCTAGGTGCGAAGCTGTTCTTGAAGTTAATCATAGTGGGAGGGGATGCCCTCTCTGAGAAAGCATGTACGTTCATGCCAAACCTCCCAAAACACTTTCAAAGCTAAGCTGCCCACCCTTCCCTCACCTGCAACAACTCCATACACTATAGCCAATTTGTTAATTGAGGAATAATATTTTGCAAAATTGTGATCTTTGCCCCTGCACAAAATTGTCTAGATACGCTGATGGTTACCATATAACAACAGTAGTCACACGGAATTACCCATTAAACTTATTAGACTGACTATTACAACACTTGGTCCTAAATTTTTGATGTCAGTAGTACAGGTGCACTAAAGTGCCTAAATACGTTTCCTTTTCTTAACTTCACTTTTCGTAAACTTGAATTGATAATATTTTCCTTAAATTCACAGCTAATAAACTTAAATTCGCACATCTATTCCTTTATTTGTAAATTTACTGTTTCACGCGTTGTAAACTTAAATTCAAACTTTCACTTTTTCTTAAATTCTCACTTAACCACACTTTATAAACTTGAATTTACACTTTCACGTTTTTTCAAATTCACACTTGAAAACTGAAATATAAGTCCAGTTCATTTTATTCTATTTCACTGCATTTAAAAGTGATAAAGAGAAGTAAAAAAAAAGTGAAATCAAATGAATACGAAAGTTGGTAATATGCTCAGCTTTGTGTATCGATCATTAACTTATAATGGGATTAAACTTTTCACAGTCACTGTCTGCTGAGTACTTTTGTGTTTGAGGTAAAGCTGAGTGTACTCTGAACTGTCAATGCGCGAGGCTACAGATTTCACTAATCCCTGCACATCTCGGCATAGATCAATCCGGCTGGCTTCAAGTTTTAGGATAGTGTTTCAATTTATGTAAAATACACTGAGGTCATTCAAGTATGAATAATATACCCTGGGTTCCAAAATGTATTTGTGGTGATGCAACAGCCTCTCTTATTAAACGTACTAAACGTAAAAAGTTTAATATGCAAAGTTCTGTCAATCTTTACTTTAAAGATATTTAATGCAATGTAAGTCTGCCAACGTACATTTAACTCCATGCATATAATTATGAAGATATACTCGTCAAGTTGTGGAATAATTTATAAATGGATTGAAGTAAAATAATAAAGGCTGAGTGTACTCTTACCTGTCAACGTAGTGGGATACAAATTTTACTGGTTCCTGAACAGCTCGTCAGAGATCCATCCGAGTGGCTTCAATATTTGATGCTATTGTTTGACTTTATGTAAATCACACTGTAGTCATCATGGGTAAACGTAGATTCCAGGAATTTCAAAGCATGTTTAGAATGATGTAACAGCCGCTTTAATCATTTAAAATATGATTAAAAGATAGCACTATGTAAAGAGCGGTCCGTCAATCTTGATTTAAAAAATAATGTTAGTAACTTTTATTGCAATATATCAATCTACAGGTCCAAATCTAACTTTATGTATGATATATTCGTGAAGATAAATGAAATCAAAATATTTGCTTTTTTCTATGTTACCCGGTCACTGTCTTTGGGATCTGCAAAGTGTATCGTCCAACAGAAGTGTGTTTTGTTTAAACCTTTGAATAAATAACAGTCATGCTCCTTGCTAATTCAAGGTAACACTATCTTCATAGCGATGTGTACAAATAAATTCACTTAAGCATAGGCGTAGGAAGCTTTTCGAGACGGGGGGGGGGATGAACCTTGTTTCGGATTACCATCCTGGGGAGGGGTGTAAAGGGAGGGGGTTCCCCCTCTCCTTCGCAAAATTTTTGGGTATTTGAGGGTCCTCAGATGCAATTTGGTGCAACATTTTGGACAAACGTTTAAGAAAATTACTGCAATTTTTTTGACATTTCTTACAGAAGAGACAAATAATGGGTTTTCCCCTTGGATCTTGGGGAGCGGAAGCATACTTCAGCCCCCCACATTTCTGACTGAGGGCTAAGCCCCCCTAGTCATCGCTTTCTACGCCCTTTCACTTAAGTGCCGGTTGGTAATTCACAGTTGATGAGGCTTTACTTAAAACCATTTTTCGATACCCTCTGCAGTATCACGGGTAATTCAGTTAGTTTCATTCTACATGCTTCATGGTAGGAGCTAAGGACTTCTCTGACTTTTTTATTCGTTCTCACCATTTTTACCAGGTTACGTTTGTTTTGTTTTGCTTACATGAAGCTAGGTTGAGAGGTTTTCGTTGACCAGGGAAACTGACTTTCGCAATTATTGCAAAAAAAAAAAAAAAAAATACTTCTCAGTGATAACCAGTGACACATTGGATAATGAATTGGCATTTTGCATTTAAACGTAATAACCATTTAGATGTTTTCATGGCAGTATAGGAATTCTTTTTTCTGATACAAACGATGGTTGACAGGTAGAAGCGTCCATGTTTCCAGCAATTACACAGCTGCGTCATATCTACTTTACTAAAACTTCCGTCGATAAGGATGTGGGGTAGTAGATATCCTCCAAAACATATCTTTCGAAGTGATTTGTAAACGATCAGATCATAGCGGTTCACTGCACGCTGTCAGTAATCACACAACTTACGATATTTAGTGCCCTCAATCTAACACTGTACTTTCTCCCTACGTTCTAGATCCCTTCGTAATCATGAAGGTTATAGCAATAACCGCTGATGGTCTAACTCAGGCGGGGCTGCTACAAAGAATAAATACAGACAGGTTAAAATATATGGTTTTGAAACCTTTATGGAAGACCAATTGTGACTCAATATTTGGTAAAAACTGTATACGTCACATCTGCAGTACGTGGGTGTATGTGAGTTACAGTAGGTGTTACAGTAATGCCTCGGTCAAAAGGCAACTAAGTCTATTATGTGAAGCCTAATAACTCGGATGCGATGTACGGAAAATTATACTTGACAATACACTGAGGCAATGCACTTCTTATTATCAACCATCACTTACAGGGTGAACTAATGTGATTTTTTCTAAGTTTCTCTCTAACGGTCATTCTGTCTTGATTCATCAAAAGATATGTTACCCTCATCGCAAATATTTTTTCTCTCAGATCATCTACATGTGTAAGGATATTTGGGGATAGGTGAAACTCAATTTCATCACTGGTTTCAGGACATTAAAATTTAAACATTTTAGGCTTCAGTATTCTAAGAATTATGAAATTCAAATCATATGACATATGTTATTCATGATCTATAATGTTTTCTACGTCACTACGTTTCATTAAATGCTTTGCAGATAGTCTAATCTCGAACTTTGAAAACTTGACGGAAGGGACAACATCAGGCAATTCCTCATTCTCATCTGAAATTGAAACCACTGTGTACCCGACGGTGGCAACAGGTATTACAAATCCAATTTTGGAAAATGTGTTTCGACTGATGATTTAAAAGGACCGTGTTGTGTAAAGTTTTGATACTGAGATTTTTACGACGTCATTATTGCTCATAAATATGCATATTTATAGAGAAGTCATGTTTTAATTTTTTTTTCTAAATAGTTTTTGGACTCTTTAGCTGAATTTTGTCACAAAACAAAGATAAATATGATACTGTTTACATCAAAAAGGAAAAACTAGGTTAAAATTGCAGGAAGAAGTGCCATTGGAGGTCTTGTGTAAATTGCCTTTGATGTATTTCCAGAATATTTTAAGAAAGTGTTTAAATGACGCCTGGATAACAAACGTGTATCTTATTCCCAGGAGGGATACATTAGTAAAACTTATTTTATAGGAAAGTTACCCATACAAACGAAAAGGGGGCCATTGTTTCACCATATTAAATTTTAGGGATAATCAGAAAGAGTGGTTTTGGTCTTCTTTGCAAACTAACAAAGGAACACTAAGAGTTGCAGACACTTAAATAAGAAGCAATTGAATATACTGGAACTTAAAAAATCTAGTTTCAGTAGAAATATCCAATTTGGTTCCCGGGAAGACTAACCATTTCAACAAAATGTGGTTATGTATAGTTAGAAAATGTATTGAAGATGCCTGAAAGTCAAATTCAAACAAGAGTCAGGATATTGTCTTTTCACCATTTTAAGCGTTAATATGTGTAATTCTCATAATGAAGTTGCAAATGTCGTAGTTAATTACGTATCCGTTAATGTAAAGTGACAGGGCTTTATCCTACATATCATTTTCCATGAAAGGTATAGTAATTGTCTTTGATATTTGTTAAAGAATAGGCTACTTGCATAGGCTTTATAAAGGACAAAATCAGACTTTTACACCTTGCAGTAATGATAAATATATATAATAGGTCGAGTTTGGTAGATCGAAGTTAGAATGTGTAGGTCGAAGGTGAAATAGTAGTTCAATTTTTCCCTCTGGTATTTTCTTTAAAACTCTCCTTCTATCATAAGGGCTATGCTCTATCTTAGGATTGGTTACAATTTAGATCGAATGTACTACTATTTTACCTTCGACCTATATGTTATACATACCTACTATAAGTATGCAGCATCTGTTGTATAAGTCCAAACCCATAAAAAAAGGCAATTGTTCCAATCGCGAGCTGAAAACCCCAAATGAAGTGGACGAGTGATGTATAATTGATAATTAGCTGAGAGAAGACATTGTTGAGAATCAATATCATTTAATATATTATAAAACTAGATTAGCTTTTCTGAATCACTGCTTGGTTTGGTCGATCTGCCAGTGATTTGCTCAAAGACGTGTGCTATGAAACTCTCATTCAACAGAGTTTGCGGAGAAAAAACCCTTTGCTTAGCATGTTCAAGATTCATTTATCATATAAGAACACCCTAAACATGTAACCAAAACAGCTGTTTCAAGCAACTGAGATAAATGTAGGTTCCTCGATGAGTTACTCATTGGAATTACTTGGATGACTAATAATAAATTAAAACTATAATTCTTCCAAGTTTGACTCTTTCCAAGATTTTTCATTAGCTATGCCGATATTTTGATGAGGACTGTTTCATACTGTCTGCCTTCCTTTCGTTAATCCATTACAAATTATGTTAATTTGCATACCAGCTAACTTCTTTCATGGTGACTTATGTGAAATTTGATAAGTAGTCATAAACTACTGCCAAATTAATCACCTCAACTAAGATTTGACATACATGGGATAGTATAAAACAATTGAGTCTCTCTTTTCACGTCGTTTATTTGCATGCGTAGTTAACATTTATTTATGACGCAAATGCAAACGCAGTAATCGTCTTGTAAAATGAATAATATGTGATGGATTTTAATGGAAAACTTGACCTTGTTTTACATATTTAATGCTTTTTACATGGAATGGAGCGAAAACACAGTCATAAGACCAAAGACTCTTAATACGTTCTTAAATAGGTCGTCTACTCAACCTGTGTCCAGTAAATATGGAAGATCTACTCTGCACATGTAATCTACTACTTCGTAGCAACGGAAACGGTATGTGTTCTTGTTCTGAAGTCGGGGGTTCCATTAGCTACGAGGGTTCGACATGCATGTGGCTTCCTCAAGATTACAACGAGATTCAACAAAATGGCATTATTCAAGATGGCATTTACACCATCTACCAATCTGGAAACGACAACTCACCATTTAACGTTTATTGTCGTATAACGGAGGAGGGGGGGGGGGGGTGGACAGTAAGTAACTGTTAACATGTAACAGAAAAATAATGGAATACTAATAACCAAGGCCAGAGACTGCACAAATCGTGGAAGGAATGTATAGTAGTGATTAACCAAAACTTACCGTCTTCGGAGCCAAGAAGTCGGAAAAAAGGTGTCAGATAGGAGATTGAAGTTTCGTACAATACTTTCTTTAAAATAAGATGACAAACACCTTGCTCTTCGTAATGTATGACGATGGTTTGCGTGCTCTTCTGCATTGCAACGTCTTTTTATTTGGGGTCTCTTTTGGGACTATGGCGACTAGAACTCCCCATACTCCTTCGTTGTCAGAAGCCATTGATGATTTCTTTCTTCACATTTATTTCTTATACCATAAAGTAGCTTCCACACAAAACCATATGAAAATCTTACTTGTTAATTCATTTGGGCACCTCTTCAATTTTTCATTCAGGATCCACAAAATAACCACTTACTAAGCCTTGTGAACGTGGCCTACAAAGTCATTCATGGTCTGACCCAGTCAATTGATGATGGTTTAGATGTAACGGCTACTTTGAATCTCACAACAGGATCCTGTGCCCAGACCTGGTGACCTTTAAATGTTATATGCTATTTTATAAGCTTTGCAGTGTCATTTTCTTGAACGTTATTCAAAATATTGGAAAAAGTATTGTAATCGCCCTTATCTCTCATCCAGGTCATACAGCGTCGATTGAATGGCTTAGTTAACTTTGGTCAGGACTTTGAAACTTACCCAAAGGGGTTTGGAAGTTTGAATGAAGACTTTTGGCTTGGCAACAAAAAGTTGTTTCTCTAAACAAATCGATCAACCTACACGCTTCGAATTGATGTGGTATTTGATGGAGGAAGGGAAACTTTTGCTGAGTACGACGCCTTCAAAATAAATGATGCAAATGATGATTTCCGACTTGTCTCCTTGGGATCCTACAACGGTACATTGGGAGGTTGGTAATCCGATGCAAAAGACTAAAGCATTGCACATTTGCTTCATTTAGAAACATTAACGATAACAATTAACATTGAGGATTAAATGCACTTTGTACGATTATTTATTTGCATTGCCTGTCTTGACTGAACACTAATCTTGACTCTAAGAAAGCAATCCAATGGGGTCATATCGCTCAGTAAAACATCATTGACATTTAAATAAAACTAAGTCTAAATAACAACTCTCACAATGGCCATGCTCAATATTGCTGGAGCCACATTACGAAGGAACAACTAATGCAATGTAAATTATTATAAAAGAAACCTAATGTGTACTTAAATTACAACTTTGACCGGTAACTGGCACAATGATAGTTAAAAGTCGCCTCTTCATATTTACTTCCTTTGGGACAGCTCAAGTGTAATCATTGTTTCCATGTCCTGTTCAACCTCTATCATCATTCATCCTATAGACACCTAGGCTCTCTGCATCAACTAGTTCATAGACTGAGGGGAAGGTCGTCGAGTAGAACACTAGCTAGTGCGGGCCTACATATTTACCCTTTGATACCGAGAGCCTCTTACAACATTAATATATCATACAAAAATATATTTAACTTGTAGTGTAGATTTCCTGAACCAAATAATTTTAAAGTGCATTTTGCTCAGATGCAGAGTTAGGGAAGATAATTCGTCCCCTTTCTGGGGTACTTACGAATCGCCAAAACCCAAATTTCACAAATCTGTGGCTTTTCATTTTACATAGTGACAAATGTTATCTCAGTTGGCGGTTTTTTGCTTAATTAATCGTCCATGTGCTTTAAATTGTAGAAAATAAAATATATTAAAATTCCTTTTCAGTTTTCAATGCTAAGATGTACAGATACATATTGCATTCGTCACTATGCCAAAATGACCAAATATAGGCTACAGATTCGTCACTAGTTTGCAATTCGTCAGTACGCCAGAAAGGAGACGAATTATCCGGTAATTTGGTAACGGGCACTTGTGTTAAATATTTCCTCGGTATGTTACACACAAAATGATGAGGATGATTCGCAGAGATAACACCTTTCAAATTCATTCCATACCATAAAAACACGTTTCTGACCAAATGTACCCATTGAGTTTCTTATCGGTGTCAATAAAACGAAACCCACAAGGGCCTGGAGTAAGGCTGTCTTAAAAAATTTTTGTCAAACTTTAATAAGTGAAGTCATCACTTGGATGTGCATCTTATGTAAAAGTGAAAAATAGTTAATTGCTTCCTTCTGATGTATAGAATTTTGAATATACAACATTACTTCGGAGGGGGGGGGGGGTGGTCTTTCATCGGAACGTTGTCGTTGGTCTCCTATTAAGCCTCACGTTGTGCCCTGGAATGCTTATCTTTGGTGGAGAACTTTGCGTAATTTGTGTAGTCATTTCAAAATATGACCTCAAGGAAAGAAACCTGACAAACCCCAGTTTTGGGGCTGCGATAAGTTCCTAAAAAAGGTTGACTGTCGACAGACATAATTGAGAACCCCTGTTGAGTGGAATGATTGTCCAATGATAAAATTTTTTGTACAATTAGTAAAACGGTTCATCCATTTCTTGGACAGTGGTGGATGGTGGCACAATGATGGAGTCATAGGTTAGAACGTTTATCCTTATCTAAACGGGATGTAGGCCTAAAGAAATGGCTACATGCATACCTCCACTTAAACTTTTTTACTTCCAGAGTGTAATGTAATATTAAAAGACGTTGATTGAGAAGTAACTCGGGATTTAGATCAACCCACTTTTTAGACATATGTCTTGCAGAATGTGCACGTGTTCATATTAATATTTGAAAGATTCAAACTAGGAAGGTATTTTACTCCACATGAAATTTCGACGAAACAGACAAAAAAAATTTAACAGGTCAATTTGTTATAGGAGGTTGGAGATGACCCGCATGTTTCCTGGTCTTCGTTACTTTTTGCAGGTTTCGATGCAATGGCACTTTCTCTATCTATGGGATTCACAACATTTCATCACGATGTCGAAGCTACATTATATAACTGTGTATCAACGTCGGGTGGTGGATGGTGGTCAAACGGTGGAAAAACAGGCTGGGTGCTATCATGCTAACCCGAAAGGGATGTACGGAGATCAGCGGATCCAAGTCAGCCATCATTTGGTACATAGGCATCGGTTTCGAGTACAAATACCTTGTCAAGAGCTTTGAAATGAAGATCCGGCCTACATAAGCTGACGACTGACTGATAGAAAGAACCACACATTTGGGGAATGATTGTGTATAAAACAGTAATGACACAATTACGGCATATTCCAATGTCCATTGTTCATTAAAATTTTTTTATTTTGTCCTCTTAATATACTACATAAATGGCACAAATAACGCCATCGGTAGGGAGTGCCATTTTTGACGAAATTTAATAGAGTACAAATACATATTCGTGCCTATTTCTAAGGTTGTTCTACAACTTGTTAGA
>JAIZAY010002112.1:0-11377 GCA_029531755.1 Holothuria leucospilota | reverse complement strand
TGTTCTTGGGGAGGTCAATGGTCATCAGCAGTCAAACTCTGAAAATCTTGTTAACATGATATCACAAGATATGCAGCATGATACTCTTTTACTTAACATGTACTTTAAGATGCATTACATCAAAAGAAGACCCCTATTTGTTTGTGGCAAATGTCCAAAGTTCATCTAGGATGGCGGGTGTCATCCTTTTTGCATTCTAATTTTTCATTTCTGACCTTTTGTCTTCACTGCAGTGCCATACATATCACGCATCCGTGTCCATGAAAAATTGGCTTTCTGCGTGGATTGGCATGGCTCGGGCGGACAGGGGACGACACGGAATGGGATATCTGGTAATAGTTTTTTTCTAGGTGAGCGATTTTGCATGGACACGGACACGGATATGCCATCACATATGAAGTGGATGGCAAGGCTGTTAAGCCTTCCTTTGTTGCATCGCACAAAAGTGTGTGTAGCCCCGCATGCATGCATGATGCCCCAGACTTGACCAGAAGTGTCTGCTGTACTCATGTTCACAGTTGCTTATTTCACAGTGGTGACCACAAAGTGGAATAGACTGGTCAAAAGGTCATCCTCCGAATCCTTCAGGATTATTGGTTATTTGCCCTTACTCTTGCTTGTGCAGCTCACACATTTCTGTATGCATGTACTGTTCAGTAAAAGGCTAGCAGCCTATGATTGCTGGGTGTTAATTTGTCCTATACTGTAACCCACTACAGTTTTTAACATTTCCTTGTATACAGGCACATCTAAACTGGGTATGTTTCACTCCTTTGATAAATAACATTTATAACCTTATTATTTAAATGCGAGCATAATGGGCACATTACTGTGCACACATGCATAACGAACAGAAATTACCTCTCATTCACATAAGTGGTTAGGTTGATGAGGTTAACACCACATAAGTGGTATTGTTAGTCATCTCACGATAGGCCTTTTTTGTTCCTACATGCAGTAACACCTTTGTGTGGCACATTTAATAGAATACATGAATTTACCACATAACGTGACATTTTGGTATTTTGTTTTCCTGCAGGGCAAAAGAGGTAGAAACCTTATTAAGAGCACCAAAGGCTTCCAGAATGTTTCTGCAGCACTGCTTGATAGATTTTCATGACACTTTGTTGTGAGTAGAAAACGTAAACATGGTGGCAGGTGTACCTAGTGGTGTGTGGCCTAATTGAGAGTCTAGTTTGTGTTGGTGTGTGGTGTGTGTTTTTTAATATTTAGTGTGTAACTTTACAAACTATCATGTTTAAATTGTTGTCTCTTATTTTCAAA
This sequence comes from Holothuria leucospilota, assembly GCA_029531755.1. Taxonomy (NCBI): domain Eukaryota; kingdom Metazoa; phylum Echinodermata; class Holothuroidea; order Aspidochirotida; family Holothuriidae; genus Holothuria; species Holothuria leucospilota. The sequence goes on along the minus strand of JAIZAY010002112.1, from coordinate 10,093 downwards.
CCAAAACACATTCCTGTTGTCTTTCTCTCACTACAATTATTAAATGGTGCTATCAGTAGACTGGGCTACACCCTCAGATAATGTAAGAATTATGAATAACATTGATGTACTTAATGACTGTAGTAAGTGTGGTATAGTACCTACAATCTTGGACAAAACTCGTTGGGACACCCCCACTCCCCCTGTCAATGTTGGCCTCAGTTATTCTGTTCACGGCATACAGTGACTCTTTCTGCGCAACATTGACAGGGGGAGCGGGGGTTTCATGTAAGCCTGGGAACTGAGATTCGAGAATATGTATGACCAAAGTGTCCCAACAGTTTTGTCCACGATTGTCTGAGCTCAAACGAGACATTTGCGAGAACAAATTTAATAGAAAATGGTTGATGTTTTCGAGCACGTATTTAGGAAAGTCTTTTCGGACGTTTACAGGTCTGAGGATTTTAGCCTAATGAAAGTAGAATTTAATGTTGTTTGAATGTGCTGTTTGAACAATGTTTTATAATTATTGTTGGTTTAGTTGGGGCAATCATAATGAATAGACTGTTCGAGGTATTCGCTGGGAATGCCAGGCAGAAATGTTTACATTTCGTAGCGACAATTAAGCCTATGGCAGCCGCAGCGTTGCATTTTTAGCAGATTACAAGGAGGAGGATAGCTCTTCTTAAATTGTAAGCCGGAAATAGTCATTATGTTAGACATACAATGCAAGTAAAACCAAATAATCGGGAAACTAAAGGTGTAATACTCGATGTTATTCAGTTAAGACACTTCAACTGCAATTACGTATGCCAGTTAGCAGTAATCGTAGTACTTGTCAATATGGTGTTTAAGAAACTCATTGACCCAGAATTGAGAGCATTTGTGCGACTTTTAAGGGAACAGGGACTATCCATACGAGAAATATCTCGAAAAACTAAGGTATCGCGAGCTTCTGTGCATAGAATTTGTGATATTCCAGTCTGCAACATCGCGAAAGAAAAAAGAACCGGGGGTCGCAAACGAAGCTTATCATATCGCCAGGAACGAACTTTGATACGGAATGTTAGGAAGCTGCGGGAACAGGAAGGTGGCTTCTCTTCTAAAAGATTGATGGAAATTAGTGGACTAAATTATGTTAAAATTGTCAGACCGAACTGTACGACGTTGCCTTAATCGCAATGGGTATCACTTTCTCCAGGCTCGAAAAAAGGACTACTTGTAAATTCCGATTTCAAGAAAAAGGGTTGCGTTTGCGCAGAATGTTCGACCGCCGATACCCAAGAAACGTGTTCACGCACAAAATTGCATTCTATTTGGATGGAACATCGTTCATATATAAGACCAATCCTTTGGATCAAGCACGGGCCCCTCGTGGAAGAGTATGGAGAAAACGTTCTGAGGGCCTACTCTCGGGTTGCACCGCAAAAGGTAGCAAAGTCGGAACAGGGGGCAAAGTGGTGAAAGTTAATGGTAGCGATAACCTACGCAGAAAGGTGTAATTGCTTGTGAGCCATATGAAGAAATGAATGGAGCTTATTTTGCGGATTTTTGTGCGTCGAAAAAAATTTCCAAGACATGTTTTCTAAAAGCCAACAAAAATGGGAGTTCGTTTGTTTCTTCAGGATGGTGAACCGCAAGCCAGAATTCGAAGGCAGCTCGTGATGCCATGGCAGAGGTAAACGCAGAACTCCCTACCAATTCCGCCTCGTAGTCGCCGATTTAAACCCAATTGAAAACATATTTAAACTTGCTGGAGACAACTTGAGAGCCAATGCATTAAGATTTCAAATACGGAATGAGACTTTTTGAAGCTTTTCAGGCCCGGGTGGATTGCTTACGATGATAACGTTCTATTCCGATAGATACTGCATAAACAAAACAATTTCTTCCCATGGATAGAAGAGTCTCACTCCTAATGCAATACTGGTGTAAAGAAGACAAGGTAATTAACTGAAATAGCGCCACGATCTACCATAAAATGGTTAAAGTCGGAACTGCAAGTCAAGCTTTTAATATAGCGATGGTAGATCGTTAGTTCGGGATGGTTGTGGACATATTTTTGGGAAAATTTGACGTCTGTGACTGCAGGTTTCACGTTATATGAAGCTGGTAACGTACCCTCCCACCCTTGTTTGTGTATTCTTTCAACCGAAAGTGATTTTTTGCTTTACGTTTTGCTTTCAAATTTGCTTTCAAAACAAATGGTAGACCGTTTGGTTAACTTAGCCTTCACGGCCGGTCTCGTCAAGTTAACATGTATGGCATATTTTGTATAGTTTCGGTTACTCAAATGAAAGTAACTGCGCTACTGAGGTGAAATGAATATGCATTCAAATTCTTTCTAAGTTATTTCCGATTGAGTTTTAAGTAAGGCATATTATTATTATTATTGTTATTATGATTACTGTTATTATAATAATAATAATTATTATTATTATTACTATGGAAAAGGGTAAATTACTTTAATATGAAGTAATAGGCAGGATACAAAAATGTCTCTTTATACAACCGCATTCTCCAAAATGAAATGAGCAAAACAAGTAGGACAAGGAGCAATATCTCTCTGCTCCTCAGAAGGGATTTGATAGAAGAATTGAAACACCTTCCATCTTACGGCCATCATTTCTGTTTCTCTGTCATCAACTTCACCGCCACGAACACACACAAGTTGATGCTTGCCTGTAGCAAAAACTGGGGTATCTTTCTCGAAAGTAATATCACTTGTAAAATGTGTTTTGGGTGCAGGAAGGTGTACCAAATGCCCCCTCTAACAGTAATAAAAAAAAGCATGCCAAGTAAATATTTCCTTGCTCCAACGAAAATCATTCAAAAACAAAACTTTCGGCATTTTCGGCCCCCACCCAAGCGAAAACTACCCGTAGCTGGATTACAGAAGGCTTTAAATATTTTTGGGTAAAGGACTCAAAATAAATGTTTTTCCGCAGTTTACAGGGCCAATGATTATAAAGATTTTCTATATTTGCCTCTACCCTTCTCTAATAAAGTTAATACTGCTTTGGCAAATAGCTGTGGAGATAATATCGTTTTTTTTAAACAAAATGTCTTCTGCACACTTCCTCCAAAGACCGGCGCAAACACATTCTTCTTCTTTGGCACTCTGCAGAATCTCCAGCCGAGAGAGTCGACTTCTCTGAAGGAGTGCTTCGGCCTCTTCCATCTCCCATCCTGCCTGGGAAACAACAATAAAGAATCAAAATGACGTTAGTGTGGTGTGAGAGATATGTTGATAGGGTTATTTCTATCCGTCTCCACGCTCTCCCCCTGCCTACCTAAAAATCATCCCCAACCCATGTTAGCCCCATTTCGCTATTTAACTATTTCATTTAAACTCACCTCAATTGCTTCATTCACCACACGTTTTGCCTCCTATTTTATAATAAATTCTGCCAAATCAGTTTTCCCTTCTGCTTTTTTGTTGGTTGGCGCATGCCTAAGCAGTGCAAGGCGCGTCTTAATCCCCTTATGATACGGCTATCTGAGACACATCATAAGATGAAAGGCGGACCTTCTTTCGAGGACTGGATTCATGTTGTTTTTTCTTCATCTCATGATGTGCTTTCGATGCCTTTGCAGTTTGCTGCGATTGACCGTCTCCCAAATCAGGGTGATCGGGTGATTGAATTGCGTCACCATCCTCTTTGGTGACATACTTCCATGCGCTATAATAGTTAAAGTGGTTGTCGGAAAAGTGCACGTTTATGCCATTTACGGTTTCTAAATGCTTGCGAACTTTTTAACGCATGCGATGACACTTATTCAACTTGATGGCAAAATGGTAATGAATGCCACCCTCCTGGTGTTATTCCTGACTACAAACACCAGTGAAGTACTTTTGCTGGGCCGCCAACGATGTCGCAAACGCAGCCAACACCATGGTAGAAAAGTGTTCACGTGACGTAACTAAATTCTTCATTAGCTTGGCTATACGTAATTAAATATACTTTGTCGGACCTGCCGGCCGCTAAACTCGTTATCGGTACCCGCCATTTTGTAAAATCTTGTATAGTATTGTAAGCGAATAGACACTGCAGTTGAAACAGTAATGATGTCCTAGGAAACCTTCAAACATATCGCGCATAACTTACAGGGTCTAAATATGTCACCGTTTTACATGAATATGTATATAACTTTTTCTGTCTTGCATCAGGGTATTTATTTTTTAGTTTTCACCATCTGTTGTACGCCTCTGTTACGCGTTCTGTAATTGTTACTTTATCAAGAACGACGTTACTATTATGAATAAATTTCAATAAATAAATAAATTAACACGTACTTCTGTTGAATGATTTACTTGGTACCCGTTCAGACAGTGTGAGCCCAAAATTACACTACTTTTGAAAATCGCTTTCCTGAAATAGAGGGCGCTTTGAGCTCGTTAAGCTACCTCCTCTGTGCTATCAACCTTAATGGCATTATATTAAAAAGAACTTCAATATGGACCCAGGATATGCTGATTATTCTGTGTTACTGTCCTCTTATCCAAAGAATTAATCCAGCCCAAAGTGACAACTTTTACTGTGTGCCGCGAGTAGTTTTCTAACTTCCTCGAAATTCTCAGACAATCTTGGACAAAACTCGTTGGGACACCCCCACTCACCCCTGTCTGTAATGGATGTTGGCCTCAGTTATTCTGTTCACGGCATACAGTGACTCTTTCTGCGCAACATTGACAGGGGGAGCGGGGGTTTCATGTAAGCCTGGGAACTGAGATTCAAGAATATTATGACAAAGTGTCCCAACAGTTTTGTCCAAGATTGTAGGTGTAAGGAACATATAAGTGGTAAGTGGTTTTGAAGTAACTGCCTAGCTTTCATGTGGTAGGTCATTGCAATCATTCTGAATGTTACATCAGATGATATTTCTTTTTCATGTACCTTACCTATAAGCAAGAAATAACCTATATTAGTAATGTGGACATCATTGGCAGTATGTGTCCAACTGTTTTTTTAAATAGTAATGTTGCAATTTTTTGGCAAAATTCTAGTTTTTGGTATGCAGCTGTCAAGGTTCTTCCATTTTTTTGTATGTTTTTATTTTGATACTGAGAAAATATTTTTGGAAGAGATTACACAGTTAAATTGTGATTGTTTTGAAGATACATTTTTCATTGACATCAGTTATAATATATCTTACCATTTTACTTTTGTCCCTAGAATATATTGATGGTGCTTATTTTACTTAATGTGATTATTGTAATCTTTCATATAATGAAAATTGGGTAGCAGGATTTCAAAACATGTGAATTCACCTAGCCAGTGGAATTGAAGATAACTTGTTGTTCATGTACAAGGTTTGTATGGCATTGTGGCGCTGCTGTTAGACTGATGTAGCTTTATAAAGTATGCATAATGCTAAATGGCAATTATGACCCCCTTTAATATATCTTGTTGTTAGATCTGCTTTTGTTTCTAATTTTTAACTTTTCATTCCCTGGGGCTGGATGTTGGCATGTTTTTCTTTTAAAAGTTGATTTCTTGGCAGTTGTTTTTTCAAATTCAATAATTTTTGTGTGTTCTTGTAAACTTTGGGCATTTCTCTAATTTTTTAGAACTTATGTAAAACTTCCCATTCCTGCTTCATATTCTGATACAAGACATTGCGTCCAATTAAAATGGACTAAGGTTGCTTGTGTTGTATGCAGTGCAGCACACGCCCTGCAGTACCAATAATGAAGGGTTTTTTTTTGTTCTTTTATGCATTAAGATAAGTAGTGTGGGCCATTTATGGTGACAGGGTTCCAAAACTCCAAAAGTAATTGATGTGCTTGGCAAGGTTTGGTGAAAGCTTTCCTTAGTGAACAGATTATATTTGAGGCATTCATATAAATACCACAAATCTGCTACAGATTGGATTTCAAAGTCATTAATCAAGGTAGGGATTCTTAGTTTGCAATAATGATGTTGGTCCGCTCCTCTGTGCAACAGTCCATGAAAATCAGGTCAGATATATCATTATTGAAAGTGGCATTAGTGCTGATGCTCAAGCCATGCATGTGCATCACTAGAAATAGTGACCTCTTCAGCAAAAAGCTCATCTCTTAATGTAGATTCACTTTTGAAAGTTTGTGTGCAATTTCACATAGCAAAACACCTTGAATGATATTTATTCTGTTTGGCAGGTTCTGATGAGTATTATTATTATACTTGTTTAAATAATACTGTCTCATGTATCTAATAAAGTGTAAGTGCAATTAAGTATAGTGATATATGAATCCACTCATTGGCAAATGTAATGTTCATTTTGAGACTAGCAGAAAACATAGAATTAAATCGCCTAGTAGTTATAAGAACACTATAAAAGTATTATAGATACTGGTGTTAGTTGTTTACACTTCAGCAAAGGTATAAAATTTTATTGCTGCTTTAAGCACTGTGTTCAAAATAGAGAGGTTGGTATGGTGTCCTTAGCTATTTTTTTCAGAATATTTTAAAGTTATTTGGTCTTTCATTCCTATGTTGCTTTCCTACTCTGTAATAATGGTCATGGCCATGTGGTATCGTGGCATATTATGTAGGTGTTCTTCTAAAAGCTATTATATTTTTTTTTGTATGTCTGTTGTGGCTATATCAGTCTTATTATATGAGTTTTTTGGAGCATTGCAAGTTCCTCGAGTGTGATGATGTCATAATTCAAGGCAAATGATTTAAATAAATATGTGAATAAAACTACTGCTGACCATCCTTAATTTTTCACTTCAGTTGTGGAATTTAAATAGCTGTGGACACGGAAATGCTGTATGTAACCAGTCTGTTTGATGTTTAAAAAATAATTGAAACTGAGCATGTCTGTACAAGCCCAACTTAGAGCATTTGTGAGTTTGTTTCTTTGAATCATCCACACAATGTTAGGGAAGGGATTGACAAGGGCGCGTAAAACAATGGCTAGATCAATTGAAAGTGATAACTTGGATCAGGCCACTAATGCTTTTCTCGCCAGAGTTTGATCACATGTACAAAAATGCTTCAAGACTGCATAATCTTTTGTCATTTTACTTCATGTTTCCATTGAAATTTTCCATTGAAATATTCATTTGTGTTTCCATCATGCATTTTCTAGATAGCAAAAATGCTAATTAATTGTTTATAACATTGATTCATTGCTGTGAATAAAAAATGTCTTTTAAGCTGTAATCCACCCGAATGTTGAATGTTGCAAGAGATGGCTATGAATATGAAAATTAGCTCACGTCTTTAGTAACAAAAATAGATCAATACATTGTTGATTATCAATAATATAAACCATTTTGGTGCCTTCATAAGAATAAAAGCAAGACCTTATATATGAAGTCTTTTGTCCTCCTACATCACTATATAATTTTATTTATACCAGAGAACACAGCCAACACTTTGTCCTTTTATGTATGACACAGTGAACAGCTGCAAACAAAGTTTACTCACTTTAGTGATGACAACTCTTTCTACAAACTAATTAAGCAGTTCTACAGACTAATTACGCAATTCTACAGACTAATTAAGCACTTATTTTTGAATGCATCATGAAGAGTTAATTATTTTTTAACTTTCCTAATACTTTGTAGTTTAAAAGGTGAATTCTGCAACTTTCACTAGAAGTTGTCAAGATGGCACTCTCAACTTTTAAGGTGCTTTCTGTTTGCATCATCAATTAAACCTCACATCAATCAATCATATCAATAGCTATTTGGGAAATTTTTCCACGCAATGCAGTATGAGAATGGGTCAGGGGTGGGTGTATCACTGTTACAGTGTCCCATGGTGTTGCATGCTGAGCCATGCAGAGTTGAGGAAACACTGTGTCCATTTATGGTACAACTCTGACCTCGTGAACCCGACCAGAAGTACTTTAATTTCCCAACTCGGCTATTAAACCCAGTGGGGGTGGTGGGGGGTGTATTGTAACCAAGTACCCTATTCAAATTTAAGGGTTGTACCAGTTCTTGTATACCCTTGGCCATAAGTGTTGTACGTGCACTAACAATGGTTTTTATTAACCCAACCCCTCCCAGCTATTAACTGAATGAATTCAGGGCAGCTCCAGGATTTTACCAAAAGGGGGCAAGTTCACAGCTTCTAGGGTCCAAATGGTGGCATGTATAGAAGCCTAAATGGGTGCTGCAGGTTCCTGGAAAAAATTTAATTAAGACACTTAAATGTCTTCCTGGCATCTAGCAATCAAATAGTAACATATACCTTGTAGTTCAGCTTTAATTGAAACAATTCAAAACAGAAAGTGATTCCAAAAAGGGCTTCAAGGCTGGAGCCGAGAAAGTTCCCCTCTGTGTCGTCACCTGGTATACTCTATGGTTGACTCCATGGCCAATATAAGATCAAATCCCAGCATGCCAATGCAGTCAACAATACTATGCTAAACGATTTGCAAGAAGCTGTATCACTACCTTATGACACTACCACACTATAATGGAGTTGCATATTCATTAAAAAAAGGAAAACAAAAGCCCAATGGGCCTGTGGTTCCTTGCTGAATGTAATTGACACTGAGCCAACTACTGAATGAACCAGTATTTCTGTAGATGCACAAACTTCTGCTCTGTAGACAATGCCATCTTGTGTACACATTCAAGCATAATAAATTGCTCTGAAGAAATACAGGCACTTCAAGGCTATCAAACACAGACAGTATACAGTGTTACATCTTTGTTTTATTCAATTAAGCAATCAACAATTCAATGCACGCTCAAAAGGTATCGGATACCAATGATCAGTAACCTTAGTTCTCTTTATTAAAACTAACAACCCATAGTAGCATTTAATAATTCATTCCAAATTTCTGCAAGCTCACATGTCCTAATCTTAAGGAAAAAATATCTGTCTAGTGAACGTTCCAACAAGTCCTCTGCTTTGGGGCAGAGAAATCCTTCTGCAATATTAAAAAGGGTAGTTGATGCTTTTCTAATGGCAGAATTATGGATTAAATCGGAATACTAGAATTTCAACTAAAATTGAGATACTTGTCTCTCTGAAAGATTCCTACAATCTTTCAGCTCCTTGGGTGAATGTGATCTTAACGTGCTGGAATGATACAGTTTTGTGGGCTTATATTTGACCTTTAGGAATTGTGGGATTTGCTTTTTGCATCTGGTATTTTCACACTCTGACACCCAACAAAACTCATGGTTTTCTGCTGATTTGTAATGCAACACCTCAAAGCATAAATCTATTCAAGCTTCCTAACTGAGATTAGTAGTTGAAAAGATTTGTCAGAATTTTGACCTCCAAGTGACCCAGATGATGACATTTGTCCTCCACCAAACAAAATATTTTCCCCACATAGGCATCCACACATTAGTATAAAATTAATCCAGCTTCCTACCTTGAATATTGTGCTAACAACAAGTTATCAGTTTTTGACCCTTGGTGACCCCAGATGACCTTTGACCTCCACCAAAAACTGTATGCGAAAGCCACAGCTTTCTCCACTATGGTGGTTCTATTACCAAGTATGAAATCTTCCAAGATTCTTTCTTTGAGATATTTGCTAACAACAAGTTTCCATGTTTGACCCCGGTGACCCCAGATGACCTTTGACCCTCCACCAAAACCTACAAGCATTCATCCTTTCTGCACATAATGCAATCCACTACCAAGTATGAAATTTTCCAGACTTCCTACTTGAGATATCGTGCAACAATGTTTTCGGTCTTTGACCCCCTGTGGGCTCCACATGACCTTTGACTCACACCAAAACAAGGTCACAGCCTTCTCACTATGACAGAGATCCATATACCAAGTTTCAGTTTAGGGCCAACTTTTCCCTTGTTTGAGATACAGCGTAACCGAAGCAAGTGTCCACACACACACGCACACACACACATACAGCACCACCCACACACTCCAAGCTGACTACTAGTTCCTTTTGCTACCGCAATGAACCAACAAGCAGATGTCAATCAATATGAACAGTTGGAAATTAAACATACTCTATGACAACAAATGAAGTAGGCATAAAAGAGTGTTGCAACTTGAAAGGAAAAAAGACTGCCCAAGATTTTCATGTTGAATGCGGGGTGTGTGCAAGATTCTACATGTAAAATATAGAGCCTTCTCCCAAGTTGCACCTTTTTTACTTTTTGTTTAATAGGTATGATTTCCCA
>JAIZAY010002136.1:0-11262 GCA_029531755.1 Holothuria leucospilota | reverse complement strand
AAAAAAACCTACAAGAAACCAAGTCAAAGTGTGCAAAATTGCAAGCAGATCTACAAAACTCTGAGGCTGTTCAGATGGATTTTGTGAAGCTTTCTCAATCCCTCCAGGTAAGTTTTTCAAGTATTCATCTTATGTGAATTGAAAAGAAAACAAATTGGTCTGTGCCTGTAATTAACTTGTTTATGCCCCTAGAATAATCAGAAGCTTCCATTCAGGGAAATTTATTATGGTAAAATATGTTGTGAAACTATGTCAAAAAGCTCAGCGTCTCTTGCTAATTGGTAAATTTGCAGGGCTATGCCTTTTCTTAGGTTTAAGAGATAAGAACCTGTGGAATCCCTCACCATGAGGTTTTACAAAAATGTGGGTAGCTCTCCAAGCTTAAGTGCTGTTAGGGGCTGTTGTGAATAAACTGATTATGCAGAAAAGTTTCTGCACAGTTTTTAATTCTGAAGACAAGCTTGTGATATGCCTTATGTCTAGAGTTACCAGGCTTGCCATGCACAAATATGATCCAAGGAGTGCTTAGGAAATACAAAATTAATTAGAACCTCAACACCAGTTGCTTAAATTAAAGATAAAATGCTGTTGCTTTATTAAAGCAACTGTTACAATGCGAGTTTTCCTTGTTGTGTTGATCAGAGTGGCTACTTAGCCTCAAAAACTTTGAAAAGTGGTTGTTACCTTAAAGAATCATTTTCAAGGTGTTGTAAGTGTCTGAAGTTTTTTAATTCCTCACAAGGAAATACTGTAAGCTGTCTTAATGTTGTTTTCAATATTGTCAATTTGTCTTCGATATTTTGGAAAGGTTAGAATAATGACTGGAAATGCTGTGAAATATGTGTTTTGGAAAAATTTTGGGTGGTTTAAAGAAGATTTGGGATATGCTTCAGTCTGCAGCTCTATCTAGTCAGCATGCCACCAGTAATTATTCCCTGATGGATTGGCGTGAGATACTAGTGAAAATTTGTCCCTTCCATGGTTGTTGGAAGGTTTTTTGGAAGTTGGTGGTGGAGAAATTTTGATGTTTGGCAGCTAGCATCCCTTATTGATATAAAGAAGAAAGCTAAGCTGGTCACATATATAATAGAAATTGGATTTTAGGCCAAACAAAAATGTCAGTATTGCCATCATTTTGTAAGGGATGCCACTGAAATTCTCTTATGCATTTCTCTGCATCCCGTTGCAGCGCATTTTAATCCGTGGGCAGCGAAACGCCCATTGTGTAGCGCTCCGAGAGTTCCCTCACGACGAACAATAGCCATTCCGTAATACCAACGCGCTGCTCTGTGCCGCTCTTTGTTGCCGCATTTTGCAGGGTAATCCACCCGAAACACAAAGCAAATGCCGATGCGTTGCAGCGACGGTGTTAGGACTTATTCATCACTGACAGAATTCAACATTCTGTCAAGTTATTCACGATCGGAAAATACCATCTTTCTTTAGTTTATACAAACTTTGAGCTGTTTTTTTTTTTTTTTTTGCTATGCCAGTTCCCTGGTGAAAGTATACTACGGCTTAGCATTTTGCATGTGTTTCAGATCATTTGTCACATTTACTTGTTTTTTAATCGTATACTAATTTTTATCGGCAGAACGCAATTAAATAGTTTGTGGTCTTAACATTTTAGCTTTGTGAATATTCCATGGCCATTAATTAACGTACACTTCTCTACAAACGGCCTTCACTCGGCCTAAGCTGCAGCCTATCATGTATATACTTTTATGAAAAACATGCACCACGCAACTTTTATGTTTACATCGAAAAAAATGCGTCAGCTTAATTGACCCAATCGAAATTCAGACGGAAAATACAGCCAGCACCTACGCAATGCATTGGCCCTGAGCCACGGTTGATAACAAGCTGTATGTCGGCAGTCTTGAATTTACGTACCACTGTCACATAGGGCTTATTATATTATATATGAGGGATGGGATCATGCTAGCTCTTTTCTGTGTTTTACGAAGCCGTCTAGGTAGTAACTTTCTTTCAAGCCCACGATACACCTAAACAATACACCTAAAAATTTCGTGCATTTCTTCATCAGGCGAATTATTTTACCGTTCGGTAAAAACTTCAAACGGCATGCCCGTCAGTCGAATCAGATCTTTGGTTGTGTTTATAAGTTGGTTTCATAATCTGAATTGTTTGCATTGGAAACTGGGTACGCTTGCGCAAGATTTCTATTGTTGTTATTATAGCAAGGAAATTGGTGAATAAATTTTTACCTCGTGGGGGCTTTTTGTGGCTTCTAATTTCAAGTCCTTATAGTAGGGAGGGGGAGGCTTATTTCGAAGGCCGGGAGCCACGCGGACCACATGGGACTGGACGAAATTTCTGGTTGGTTAAACCAGCCAACATGGGCACAATATGGAGCATGCACTGCTGTTGAAATGTTTTATTTGGTGGGAAAATCCTTTCAATAAAAGACGGGGTTGGAGGTGGGGTGGGAGTTAGTGTAATTGCAGGGTCAGGAGAGGCTCTACACCCTGTGTCACGGTCCTCCCCCACTATCGTTTTTGTGCCATGCTTCCCACAGCAGTCTTCAATATGTGAGAGATGCTCTAAGAAAGTTTGTCCCCCCCTCTCAAACAGAAAGTTCGTCCCCCTGGTCGACTTAAAATTATCCTAGTTGCGCCACTACAGTTACACAGGGCTGCCTTTTCTGGGCATGATCACCTGTAACAATGAAATAAGTACACCTTGACCTATTTCAAAAAGCTGAAAATGCTTAAGTTTGTCTCGGAGCTTCATGACCGTATAGCCTATGCGATTCATAAAAACAATAGGGGCCTATGGCATAGGCCTGTGGGTGTAGGCTAAATGTTTTAAGAAAAGATATCTCACAAATTTACCGCCGTCCACTTTGTTATTTACTTCAATAGTGGCAAATGATCCAACATCTGTGGAAAAATCAGAGGTGGATACAAGGGGGGGGGGACTTTCCCGGTGGCTCACCCCCCCCCACCTTTCGCCACATCAACAATAACAAATAAGTGTATTGTTAATCTAGGAGAATATTCAAAGGGGCGTTCAGCCCCCCCCCTTTCGAAATGTCTGGATCCGCGCCTGAAGATAACTGCTTCTAGTAGCAGGGCAACGTTACCTTTTACCATGCACACAAACTCATTTCACTAAGCCCGCAGTTTATTCACCATAGACTCTTTGTGAGCTTTTCCCATCTCAATCCGCGGCACCTTCGCGACTTTCTTAATCCTGTTATTCGTTGTAAACTAATTGAGCAATCTAACGTAGTGGAAACCCACCACGCAGGCTAACAAGTCTCTTGCAACATGAACAAACGATCGGATATCGTGGTCGCCATTTTGATAAAAGGAACTTGCACGAAAAAGTAGCACATTGGGCATCTTTTCAAAATCTGTTTACTTGGAATGTTACTTTTAAATATTTGCTACATGGGAATGGCTGTACTTTGCAAAGAATTCATATTTTCGCTGAAATTCAGGTCTCCGATATTTTTGTCCAGGCAGCATGCTTCGTAATGACGTAGTTAGAGCGCCCTGTTAGGCTATGTTCACTTGATGTACATTCGATGTTGACCTATACCCGGAAGGAAACAGGGTGTAGACATCGCAATCTTACAGTACAGCGGCAGGGATTTTTACCAAGATCTTGGGAATATGGCATATCGGCACATCGACTGGGAAATAGACAAAAAATTTCAGGAACGTGTACTGCATAAATTTAGGGTTATCGTTTTGGCCCTGTCGAATGACCTTTCTCCTCTGGTCCTGTCACTTCCCTGTGGCCCCAACTAAAGTTTAGAGAGTGTTTCAGCTGAAAATGCTGAAACTGACAGCCAACCACAATCTTACTAAAATCCCCGGCCCCTAAAATTTTTGATTAATTGTCATAACACATTTTCACACATGTTGGTGGGTCGATGCTGTGGGTGAGGGGTAGGGGGGAGGGATAGAGAGCGCTTTAACCTTTCAAACAAACTTCCGTTGTCATACGCAATATTATATCCCAATCAAAATTACAGCTCAAGTTGCAATAAACAATATTAAAACATACTTTTAGGGGAACATAGGCGTACCGGGGAGACAGTGATCTCAGCTGGGGAGGGGTCTGAACTAAACATTGTTTTGGACACCATCCTGGCGGGATGGGTCAAAGGGAATACTTGTCCCCAAGCCTGTATCCGAGGGTGAGCCCCTAGAAAAAGTTTGCCCTGCAACATGCATTGTCTCAACGCAGTTTAAATATCTCCCTCCCAATAAAATGTCTCCGGCCTGGAAACTTTCTTCCTCTTTCAGTAGGCCTACGTTGTCGGGCAATGGGCCTGAATGTCCCCCTCCCCTTGGAGAATTTTTCGGTACTTGAATCCCTTTGAGGGTGCAATTTGGTGAAACTTTCGTATTGTGCTAATTTAAAGGATACTTCCCTTTCATTTTCCTTTGTAAAATTATTTTTACAGAGGGAATTAAAGGAAGTTTTCATCGGTCTAGGAACAATACTGGTGCAAGCAAGCTTTCGTCCCCTCACATTTTGACAAAAAAGCTCGATTCCCGCCCCCATCCCTCCCCGACTTCTAACGTCTCTCTACAGAAGGAAGTCTAACTCCCACTTTAGAGAGCTGAAAGTTTCTTTCAGGTTCACATCGTGCTGTGCATCCCAGTCTAAAATTACTATCTAGCACAGGCGTAGGCTATTCAGTGGATGGCTCCTCACCTTCCCTTCCCCCTCCCCCAGCCGAATAGTCAATTCAGTTAGAAAAATTACCTTTATCGGCAAGGTTACTGTCATGTTCGTTTGCCACTTAGGAAATTTTCATAGCCGCATTGTTTCCCCTGTTCGAGGAACATGCACATTTTTTTGGAGACTTCTTCGCGGGAAACTTGGTCGTTTTCATTACCCAAAAGCTCATGGCAACATACTTAGAAAAAAATAGGATAATTTCATTGCACCTTTTCTTGTGTTTAAACGAGAAAAAAGAGAAGAAAAAAAAACAAAGAGAGAAAGAAAAAGATGACAAAATAACTAAGCGAATAACAAACATGCGACGTATCGCCAGGTAACACTTCTTGAGATATTTTGAATTCTGGCTACGCCACTGCGTATGAGTAAACCTTTCTTGGCACAGGCATTTTTCATTTTGTCGGGAATGGAACTTTTTTTTCGGGAAAATGTCCAGCACCCCCCACCCCCAACCCACAGATCCTTAGGTACGTCCCTGCCCTTCCTGCAACTCGTAGAACATCTCAGGTCATGAACAGCCCTGTCCAGTAAGGGCACTGTTACGTAAGGCCTTCAGTATCATATCGGGATGGGAAAATGCTGCATCTATGTTTTACCAAGCAAGATGAGTAAGTGGTTGGCCCTCCACTTGTTTTTGGTCGGGAATTGGCTTTCTTCACGTTTTGGTCCCTGTTATATGTGAAAGACTACGTGTAAAACATGTACGTTACCTCGCGACAGGGTTACCCTGACTATTGCTTCATGAACAACGATCAGATCGTGGTCGCCATTTTGAGAAAAAGTAAATTGCTCGAAAAAGTAGCACATTGGGCATCTTTAAAAGATCTGTTCGCATGGAATGTTAGAATTAAATATTTGCTACATGGTAATGGGTTTACTTTGCACAGAATTCACATTTTCGCTGCAAATTCTGGTCTCCGATATTTTTGTCCAGGCAGCATGCTTCATAATGACGTAGTTCGAATGCTCTGTTAGGCTATGTTCACTTGAAGCACATTCGATGTTGACCTATACCCGGAAGGAAACAGAGCGAATCATCGCAATGTCACTTACAGAGTTGCAGCAGAGAGCTGCCTCTAGTGGTAGCTCCCTGGTTGCAGACATTTATGGTTGCAGGGATATTTTCCATGATCTTGGAAATATGGCACATTGACTAGGAAATAGACAAATAATTTCGGGAATGTGTACTGCAAATTTACGGTTAGGCCTATCGTTTTGGCCCTCAGGCTGTCAAATGACTTTTCTCCTCTGGGGCCGGTGACTCGTCCGTGGCCCCACCTAAAGTTTAGAGTGTTTCGGCTGAAAAATGGCCTAGCACCACCTTCCAAACATCCCTCAAAATATTTTTAAATAATTGCCATTACATATTTTTACACATGTTGGTGGATCCATGCTGTGGGTAAGGGGATGGGGAGGGGCTTTAACATTTGAAACAAAATTCCCCGGTCATACGCAAAAAATACTCAACCAAAACTGCTTAAGTTGCAATGAGCAATATTAAAAAATATACTGGAAGCATGGCGTAGGAAGATATGATCTCAGCTCAGTGGGGAGGGGTCTGAACTGAACATTTGCTTTGGAACACCGTCCTGGGGGATGGATCCAAGAGAATGGTTGTCCTCAAGCCCGTAGCTGAGAGTGATCACTCTCAGCTACGGGCTTAAGGACAACCAGGGCTCGAGCCCCTAGAAAATTCGCCCCTGCAAAAATTCAAAACAACTATTGTTTCAATGCAGTTTGAATGTATCCCTCGTAAATGAAATGTCCCCCTGGAAAATATTTCTTCCTCCTTCGGTAGGCCTACCTTGCCTGGCTACGGGCCTAGATGTGCCTCCCCTTGGAGAATTTTTTTCAGTACTTGAGGGGCCCTACATGCAAGTTGGAAGTTGGTGCAACGTTCGTATTGCGCTTGTTTGAAGAATAATTTGTTTCATTCGTAAAATATTTTCCTTTGTAAAATTATTTGTAGAGAGGGAACAAAAGGGAGATTTTTTCAGCCCTGGAACAATATCTGGGCCAAAGCACAATTTTTCGTCCCCTCATATTTTTGTTAAAAGGGGCTCAATCCCCCTCCCCCGGGCTTCTTCCGTCTCTCTACCAAAGGGAAGTCTGCCTCCCACATTGAATAGCTCAAAAAATTTTTTCAGTGTCACTGACATCATACTGTGCATCCCCAGTCTAAATGACTATCTGGCAGAGGCGTAGGCTTAAGTCTGTGGGTAGGATCGACCCGGCACCCTCTTCCACCAGAATTGTCAGTTCAAGTCGAAAAATATAGCTCTACACAAGGTTAATCTCATGATCGTTGGTACTTTCGAAATTTTCACGGCCGCATCGTTTGTCCTAGTGGCAAGCTGTTCGGGGAACGTGCGCGTTTTCTTGGAGAATACTTCGAAGGAAATTTGGTCGTTCTTATAACCCAAAAGCTCATTGCAACATACATAGAAACTTTAGGATACTTTTATTGCACGTTTTCAAGGCTTGTGTTTTACCAAATAAAAAAAAAAGGACAGCAGCGAGTGTGGCGTCAAACATGCGACGTACCGCCAGGTAGCTTTTGTGATATTTATCTCTGGGCAGTTATAGGCCTGCGTGTTCAGTAGCGAGCTTACTCGGCCATTATCATTTAGGGGAAAATGCGGTATAGGCCTACCCCACCTTTGACAAAATGCTTAAAAACGGGCGAAACATTAGGTTAAGGTGTAAGATATTCAAAGATGAGAAGTAGAAACTATCAAAGACCGCACATACAGTCTTCGCACTTTCTCAGTCAGTAGTAACTTGCATCTGGGTGTTTAATATAGTAGCCTATAGTCTATGGTGGAGCAAGTTCCTACAATGGAATCGAGGAGTGTCTCTTTTCAATTTCCTTCAAAGTATACTTGGTATGAGATGGCTATAGCTTCGGTGTGATTAAGTAATATTGCTAATGTCAAAAACTACAGTAGAAACGTGTTTTAGCCAAACTGAATTCGGCGCTTCTTGGCATGTCTGTAAGATACGGCTAACGTAACGAAGTCGTAGGCAAAGGCCTAAATTATGGTATATTTGTCCTGTGCTCATTTTCGGTGCCTTCAATTGCTACGATCGTTTTGATTTCGCGACCAAATAACCCACGCAAATGGATAAACAAATTCATCACCATAACATCCCTACTGTACGATGGAATTGTATCATCTCTCAAAACTTTCGCAATGCGTTTCTTTGTAGGAAAAAATCGATATCGTGAGCATTGAGCACCTCCTTAATCCCCTAATAGCGATGCATCGCTACGCTGTGATTACGTACACAATGGTGTTCGTTTCTCTGCATAGGCCAACTGTACACTTAAGCTGGATGCATTTGCGACGCCAACGCCTCGCCGACGGGATCCATTGTGTTTGCGCTGGTATGGGTCCGAAATGCATCTCAACGCATAAGAGAATTTCAGTGGCATCCCTAATGTCTAGGTGTCTCTTTTAGCGGGTGGCTGTCAGGTTGGAAATTCATGGTATGTTGGTACACTGGCAAACAAAATAAATCATGGCGTGCCAAAACTACCTACATGCTTGCCCACAGTATGTGAGTGGCATCCCACAAAGACTTACAGCAGTGACACACATGTTGGGTATCAATGAATGTTCAACCGCTTGTGGATAACAGTTTGCATTGCATTATTAAATGCATCACAACCTATGTGCTCAGTAAACTGGATGTATCTATTGAAGGCATGTCTGGTGTACGAAGTAATGCTTGGTGTACGAAGAACTAATGTAGTACATCCCAAATACAAAGCTTTACCATCATCTGGAATTAAATTGCTATCGGAGGTGGAAATAAATTGCTTTAGTGTCAGTTAAGTGTAGAAGTGCTGCCAGAGTCTTTGTTACGCTTGTATCTTTTACAGCAAAGAAAATTTCTTTGATCCAAGTCTGATTTTCGTAGGCTCATATCTTATTCATTTTGTAGAACATACAATTTTTCCTGCACCAAAAGTCACCTATAATTAAAATTGCTTTCCCTATTTAAAAATTCTCAAAATTTTTGATGTGTTTTATAAGAAATTACCGCTGTTTTAATCATGAGTTTTATTTTATGATACATAAACACTGTTAAATGTGTTAGCTAGAAATGTTTGGTTTTCAGAAACAGAAAGGTTTGTGTCTGCTGTGTGTGTTTTTTAGCAGCAGGTGCTTACCAAAACTTTTTCAGGCTTGCCAAACCTGAAAAAGTGGTACTTGTTGCTAAGCATTTTAAAACCAAACATTGCTTACCAGATTTATTTATTTTATTTATTTTTTTTTTTTTGAAATTTCCAACCCTAGCAGCTGTGGATACTAGTTATGATCTTTGCTAGCATTATTGTGACTACAATATTTGAATGTTGATGGTGAAAACATTGATGACTTCATTTGGCATTTACCAAAGATTGAAATGAGTAATTCGGACACCAGAACACTGTGTGGCATATTCAGGTGTAGTTAAAGGGCACATATCATCACAATTTGAATTAGTACACCTTGGTATATCCTATTATGTATGACTTCTTTAAATAGTGTGTCAATACTGTTGCTATTGAATTTTAAAATTTTCTGAGAATAACTCTTTGGTTGACTTTTCACATGCTAGAAAGATAGCATACCTGTAAGGTTAAAAAGAGGAGATCTGAAAGGTTTAAATGATGTTTCAAAATAACTTAAGGATGACAGCGTGGATCCTTTAATATCTCTCATTAAGTAGTAATTGACTTATTGATTATTTCCATTGGTTTTGCCTTCTTCTGTCTAAAATTGACAACATTTCCTGTTTGGTCAAATAAATTTAGTGAAGGTGCTTGGATGAGTGAAGTCACAGATTTAAAAACTGTGATTATCTTTTCTTGAGTGTTTTTGTCCTTATCAAGCAGTATCTGTGTGAAATATCAAGTGGTTTGAAGTATAGTAATGTCAATTATGTTACACAAGGACAAGAGATGAATCACAAGAAAGATAAAAACAGTGAAAAAAAAAGACACTGATGTGAATTCAACTTGCATTTTGCTTTTAAAATGTTTTTATGATACCTGTGCCAAGATTAATTAAGGACAGAAAAGTTATTATGCTAATACAGGTGTTTAGACATTGTAAGATGCCAGCAGACCTTGTTATGAAATAGTAAGGAAAACTAAAATGGCATGGAAAAATGATATTCTCCTGAAAGAGAAGAAATAGTGGGATTTAAAAGGCATCTTAAGTGAAAAGCACTAAACAGAGCTTCCATAACTTCTTTAGTTGATATAGACAGAGTTTATTTATACATTGTAGCTACAGCTGGACCTTTCTTGCAATATTTGGGGATTTTGATGACAAAGTTTGGTGTTATTTGACAACAGAGAAATTTGCCAAAGTTCATGAACTCTTGGTTCACAAATACTATGTGTACATCAGTGTAAGGCCAGCTGTGATGATCCTTGGATGTAGGCTCATTTGGTGGTATTAGCAATATGAGGTCAGACTGTATTAAAAGGTTATGGAAGAAAGTGTAGGAGATCACTGATTGATGTTCATCATCAAGTAAAGGTGTATGTACTGGTTTAACTGGAAAACTTTGTCCTAGATTGTAGAGTACAGTACTTATGTAACATTATGTGAGACTTTTACACAGTTGTTAAGCTGCGGTCACACTACAACGAATTCGGATCGGATTCCGATCTGATTTTTGTGAGTTTTTGTTAAAATCTCATCTATATCTGGTCAAATAGAGCCCAAAATTTGCCAACCAGTGTAAATATATGATTTGCATCAGAGGTCTATGAAAATGAATTGTAACTGATTTTTTTCATGATGTCACACCGACAAACAGCTTTTATCGGACACGCGTAGTCCGATAAAAGCTATCTGTCAATGTGACATCACGAAATAATTCGTATAAATTTAATTTTCGTAGTCCTGCGATAAAAATCATGTAATTACACAGCTTGGCAAATTTTGGGTTCTTTCCGCTTGGAAATGGAGAAGATTTTAATAAAAACTCACAAAAATCGGATCAGAATTCGATCCGAATTCATTGTAGTGTGACCGCTGCTTTAGAAAGTGGTTTGGTTAAACCATAGGTCAAATTGTGCGAAACTTTAGATGGCCCATGGTCACATGAACCTTAAGTGATGGAGAAAGGCAGATTTGGCTCACCAGAGTGCAAAGTAGCAGTGAAACAATATGTCCATGACATCTTAAGATAGGTTACCATTGATTGTGGCCATATTTTTGGCATATGAATTTACTGTATTGGGTTAGGTTAAGGGTCTCATTTGGTGCC
Organism: Holothuria leucospilota; assembly: GCA_029531755.1. Lineage (NCBI taxonomy): Eukaryota > Metazoa > Echinodermata > Holothuroidea > Aspidochirotida > Holothuriidae > Holothuria > Holothuria leucospilota. The sequence continues at coordinate 267 of JAIZAY010002136.1, read as the reverse complement.
CGTACAGGCTGGCTGCAGACACATCAGTGCTCCGGTTATGTTGCATTTTTGTGTCACTGCCTCACGAGCGCCTTTTCTTGATGGATACTGGCGCATTATAAGTTTCCACTTATTATTATTATTATGTTATTGGGCACGAGAAGGCTCTTGTTTTTGGTCAAAGGCCATCTGAGGTCACCAGAGGTCAAATTGTGAAGAAGTTGAAAGATGGATATTTCAAGAAGGGGGTAATGGGATAATAAAATATCGTTACTGTGCATGTGAGAT
>JAIZAY010002119.1:0-11317 GCA_029531755.1 Holothuria leucospilota | reverse complement strand
ATAACAAATTACCCAACTGGTGTGGTAAATCATACATCACTCCTTAAGTTTTACCGATATTCAAAGTCAAACTGTCTCTTGCACACCAAACGAAAAATACAAAGGTTTCTGTAGTTCAATCACACAGGAATGAATGGATTCAGTGATAGCCTTTGTGACATTCCAACCTATAATTATGTAGGAGACAAACATAGTCAGTCGGTCAGTCAAGAAAGTTATAATTTCCTCAGTCAGGAAAGTTATTAAATTTTCTCTTCTACTTTTTTTGTATTGACAAGTAAGCACGGCGGAGACTTCGCCCCTTCTCTCCAAGAATTTCGGAAAAATCAATTTCTAGGTAAAGTAACTGAGAATGAAAACTTCTGCAAGATGTCGAAAATTCCAATTTTCAGCTTTATTTTGTCAAATGTACCCCAAATGGAGCTATACATGTACACCCTAGTCTGTCCAGGAACAATCAGTTTCTTTTTCTTCCGATAAAAGTTTCATAAATTGATACTTTTATAGGGGCGGAGCTAGGGGGGGCCGACCCGACCCCGGGCCCCCCCCCCCCACCTTTTTGAAAATGCAAAAAAAAAAAAAAAATGAAAGGAAAAAGGAGAAAAAAACGGAAAGGAGAAGAAATAGAGAGAAGGACAGAAAGCGGAGTGATAGAGAATGAAGCTGCAATTAGCAATCTCGAAGCATGGGAGTCATAGCGCACGGCAGATCAGTTTGAACCTCAATTGGGACAGTTCACACGCATGCTATCTTACTACACATGATTGGATACAATCAATACGATGCAATACCGATACAATACCATCCACCAATGGAAAAATACCTTACGAGACAGTGCGCATCAGGTGATATGGGCTGCTATCAAGCCTGGCAAGTGTCATTTCTGGCCACCTGGGATGTATTAAAACCGCAAGTTTTCTTGAAACTCTTCGCGCCAGCCTATGGTGGCGCTCCGGTTAGATAGTGAACGCAGTGGCGTACACAGAGGGGAGGCCATTGGGCCAACCCCCCCCCCCCCCTCTGATGCCGATTTTTTTAGTTCCTAAAATAAGTAAATTTTTTAACACAAATTTTACTTCAAAAAGTAGCATATGTGGCACCAAATTGCATGTAAGGACACCTAATTTTTCAAAAATTTTCAAAGGGGAGGGGGACACCCCCTCCCCTTATACCCCTCCCCCAGGCCGGCGATCACACAACATACTGCATGCCCACCGTGAAATAAATCCTGGGTATGCCACTGAGTAAAACGGGATTCAGACTTGGACAAAAAATGGTCCCACCAGCTGAGCTAAACCGTCTTAAAATAAAATCAAACTTTACATTTTGTTCACAAAAATTGCACTTCTTGATGGCTGCTGTCAAGCCTGGCAAGTGCCATTTCCGGCGATCTGGGATGTATTAAAATGTCAAATTTTCTTGGTACGCTCCGCGCCAACTCATAGTGGCGCTCCGCTTAGATAGTGAACGGGAGCCCCCCAAAAATCTCTAGCCCGAGAGCCCCGAAACAAAAAAAATTTTATCTACGCCACTGCAAAAAGAAAATTAAGATGGAAAATTATGTGATTTACAAGGGCTTAGAAGTGTCTTTTCCGGCTATCTGAGATGTGTTTTTACCCAAATTTTCTGGTATGCTACGCATAGGCTGCGGAAGCAGGGAAACGGGGGAGGACACGGTTGGCCTACAGCGCAGTTTTGACACTATGTAAGGCCTACAATAATACCATGGTTAAACTGCCTGGACGTACCCCCAAGACAATGACAGGGCTGCCAAGTCTCGTGCATTGGGTCATTTTCACTTTCTCACTGATTCCACGCAAAACAAGAAATTAGGCAGAGGGGAACATGCACGTGATAAAAAGTACATTTACGCCCACATGTCAATGCAAGGTTCCTGGGTCCTGGAATCAAGTCTAACTAAGATATGAGTCACAAATTTCTCAAGGAAGTCCTTCAATATTTACCAAATTAGAACATGACTACCAAAGATCTGAGTAGACACCTTGAACAGGATGCATTGTAGTAAGGCACTGTACCTATGATAACTGTCTTCTGTTAATAACTTATGGGAAAATTAATGTGTTGAGAATTGGGACATGAAATTATATGAAGCAGAAAATGCAAAAATAAGACATGGGAAGTGCTATTTCCGGCGATCTGGGAGGTCTATTTTGTCCAAAATTTTCTTGTACTCTCCGCCCCAACCGATGGTGGCGCTCCGCTTAGATGGTATAGTGATCAGTCGCAGGTCGAACAAATTCGCCCCCCCCCCCTTTTCAGAAATCCTGGATCCGCCCCTGCTTTTAGCAACCAAATTACATCGTCAAGTAAAGCTGTAGTCCTGACTTCCTTTGCACTTGAAAATTCTACAACATGGATTTGAAGCAGTGATTGTGTAAAATTTTGTTTTCAGTAAAATCCTTTTCTGTCAATTCGTCGTGTATGATTCTGTTAACCGAGGTAGTCACCTCGGTTATTACAGAGTTGTTATTTTCTTAAAGGTTACTTTAGTAACAGACAAGTGTTTGTGAAAGATCCTTATCAGTTTACTCAATGAGATAACAAATGGTGTAAACTTAAAGTTTCGTTTTAATACAACAGGTACGCGTGCACTTTAACGTTCGTTGGAACACCATACCAAACCATAACACTAATGATCATCTTGAAAATCTTGAGAAAGGGTTACACTGGTTTAGAATATATAGCCCATTGAGTAGGAAAATATCACACGAAACAACGACGAATATCATAAGTTTGCCTACCACTAATATTGGTTTAATTCGCAATTTTCGAAAACATTTGACAGTTTTGTTATTAGTAATTGCCATTATCAGGGAAAGGTGACGAAGAATACATTGAACCTAGTACACATACACTAACGATCTTAAGACAGTAGGCCTACAGACAACGGGGATTCATAAGACCCAAATGATAAATAAAATGGCTGAACGAAGACTGCATCAGCGGTAAATTAAGTTGACATTATTCCCCATTTATTTAAATGTTTCTCATTATGCTATATTCATTTGCATGCATTCGTCGTTACATCTGCTCAACAAAAATTGGGTTTTTTTTTAACTGAGCCAACCGTGCACAAATGATTGTGCACGCCAGTCTTGCGGCAGATTAAGCCTTACATTTGTGGTTTTCGTTCTATATGAGTTCACCGTTAAGCTAGTATACTGGTATCATGAAGATAGAATATTTATTGTAGAACACGGGTTATCGTGCAGGGGAAGAGAATATGAAGCTACACACGAATCCATACGCATGCAACAACTTCTATTTATCCCACATATTCTTTCTTTCAGGTTAATTTTCTTTTCGGATGGATGCATTTCCTGTACCGAGAAATCGCCTTATCAAAATTGGACGCAGTCCTCTTTTGCTTTTATATTGTGCGGGTGGTGTGTTTGAAGCGTCAATTTAAAGGAGGTCTGAGCAAGCAGAGTCCTTTCAACGGGGTGTGCAAAATTCCTATTGAAATCAAACTTAAAGACAGACAGTCATCGACCCAAAGTATATTTTTAGTGTATGTATATCAAAATTCTCAGTTGGTGACTGCTCTTTGATTGACATCAAAGTTTGAAAATTTGAAAGATGCAGAGTAGCTCACATTCCACACAAGGCATAGAGAGTGCTTTTATTACAATTTATGGCCTTGTATGCTCACCAGGACATGAACTTAGAGCAATAAAACAGGTTTATTCCTGCACAAGGAAGAGTTTCATACAGATATGGGAGGAGCTAGAAGATGCATAGTTGGGAGAATTGGAACTGTCTGAGATCATGAAAATCATCCTCTTTAAGCTCGACCTTAACTCTTAATGAAATAAGATACCCCGTGGAGTGGACTGATAGATAATACTTAACCTCAGTTTTAACTCTTCATAAAACGGGATCCTGTTAGCACAACATGTTGTTTATAGCTATGGCAGCATAATGGTTCCATGGGTAGTCACTTTGGAATGCCTTTGGTCCATTGAACAATGCAATATTTTTCATCTTACCTGGCCCGAGTTTTATCTAGAGTAAATATACGGAATTGTCTTCGGTATTCCTTCCTTTTGTTTACGTGTGGTATTTATCCATTATATCCATCATGTTTTTGCTCACGGTGCTCTTCAGAACACCACTGACACAGAAGTGTACTTGCAATAAAGGTACACCCAGGGACGGCCGGACTTAACTTGAAATTGCACGTTGTAATACGCCTAGACGGATAAGCTATTAGTATATCCCATGGATGCATTTTGTTGTTATCATAGGATTAATATTATTCCCGCAAAGTTCCCCTATGACATCTGTGTCACACAAGTTACACGTACACAGAAGGTACATGCTTTTAAGTACTTAACGCCCTCCAATGACCTTGACCATTATCTTTCACATGAGCATTCCCATTCAGTTACTGCTCAGATTACATTTCGATCGGATATTTTTGGACTTACTCTATCCCCGGCTATTTGTCACATGTAAATAGGTAAATTCGCCCTCAATACTAACAAACCTTGTCAAAGGCTTAAGTGTGTGTGTGCTTTTAACATATTTTTAAGCAAAATGTCTTTAAGATGGGACGGACTACGCTTTACATCCCCCACAATTTTCTTCAAAGTGAATCCATTGTTGCAGTTATTACTTAACTCTGAAAGCTGCTGCTAAAGCACTAACCGAAGATTAAAACACTTCTGATTTCCATTTACCACTGACAATTGTAATTTATCAGGCTACAAAAAGACTTCTAACGTTGTCGTACATTTACAGCATTCTGCAGTTTCTTTGTAACATGGATGACAAAGGTTCAAACTCCGTGATAACTGAACCGATAAGACCTTGAAATTGAGGTTCAAAGTCGAATTCTCACACATTTACACAGAGAGATAACAAATAATGTGAAATTCAGTTTCCCTTTAGCAGAGCAGGAGCGAATTCCCCGTATACTGTTTCCTATGCTCAGTCGTATGTGCATATCATTTGTATGGTTGACTCTGAAAAAAAAGGGCGGGCTATAATGTCTTGAGTTATGATATCAATCAATAATAAATTTATCTTCAATTTGCCCCCCCCCCATTTTTCTTAAATTTCCACACTGCATATATCCGAGAGTCTAGTATCTTTACCAGTGTCCAAGATGTGCCACAAAGGAGCTTTACGTTGGAATTTTATCTGACATGTAATAATGAGATCCACATACTTGTGAGCACAGAATAACAGCATTCGAGCAGAAATACTCGCAAACGGCGCGATGCAATACTGTGTTAAGATTCAATAAAATGCATAGGCGTAGGAAGCGGGGGTGCTGGGGGGCTTTAGCCCAGTCGGAAAAAATGTTGCCCGCCCCTAAATCCAAGGACGAAAACCCCATATTTGCTTCCTCTGTAAAAAAATAAAAAATTTGCACTAAATTGCTTTGAAACTTGTCCAACATGTTGCACCAAATTGCATCTTAGGACCCTCAAATATTCGAAAATTTCCTAAAGGGGAGGGGGACAACACCTATCCTTAGACCATTCCCAGGCTCCAGGACGGCGGTCCGAAAAACACGTTCAGCCCCCACAGTCTCTCGAACAGGTATCTACGCCTATGATAAAATGCTTTACAATCACTAGATAAATATATGTCAACGTCTTCCAGACCCCACTTTAGTATTTGTCACAATGAAAATCCATATTGGTAATAAATTAATAGGATTATACCCGATCTAAAAAATCCAATTGATTTCAAACGTGCACATTGCTTTACAGCAACGACATTATAGAATAAATAAACCGTATGCTTTGGCCAATTACTCTCTAAATGTTAAAGAGTGACTACAGTGGCCACTCTTTTATAAAGTGGAATTCGATTGAGATTACTGTCTGCTTGGGGTAGTAATTAACTCTAATTGAGTAAAAAAGTCACTCGACGGAGAGTGGGATGTCAGTCGAAAGCGAGAGTGGTCACTGTAGTCACTCTTTTTGGTAGAATTTCACTCTTTTACATTTAGAGAGTACGTGTAGCGGGTTGTTACAACAGTGCATATACCCGATATCAGTTTGGATACTTAAACTTTTAATTTAGAGGGTAGGTCTAAGCGAAAATGAATTTTTAAACATATTTTCAGCTCTGAAGGTAAATTTACTAAACAATCTTGTTCCTCGTTTTCCTTCATGTCATGCGAGATTCCTTGCACGAATGCAAAGTTAAAAGATAACACTGGATCTACCTCCTCAACTTCTCTTGGAAGTGGACTTAAATAGTAACTTAGAGTTATAAAATATCCCAACTTTATCTTTTTTTTTTTCATAAATTCCGAAACGCACTCCGTTTACACTTAGAGTTTGAAGAAGTCAGTGTTAGTTAAGCCCATACCCCTATACGTCTCACGAGGAGCTGTCTCCATGCAGCAACTAATTATTCCCCCTTAGCTCTCCTTTCGTGTCGTGTCCTTTGGTATAGTTACGATAAGTAGGGTCTATAAGCATTTATTTATTGATTGTAGAAACGTTTATTCGTAAACAATTACTAGAGTTTTATCAAGTTTAAGAAAATATTTAGAGTGCGGTCTTGATTAATTCGCACATTCCATATTCGACGCCATCTTGTCAAAGCCACAGTAATGACTATTTCTGTGTGAAAGTTAAACAAAAGTGTAAAGGTAGTAAAAAACTTTTTAAACACGAACCAGTACCTGTTTGTATCAGCAGCAGCTTCCATTAAGATTTTCGGTGTTTCAGCCTGTTAGTATAGTCACTCCCAGAGAACTTACATCAAACCACATTAAGGTACAGATTACAGATATTCCTTTGTAAAGTCTGATGTCCTCAAGGCTAAAGTGTATTCGATATCACATTGCGGAAGATTAGGTATAAATAGTTAATAGTCTTGAAAAGAGGTATTTACTTATAGCTGCTTGAAATATCAAAGTCCGTGAACAAATTATTTCATTCTGTCTAGGAGCAAACAAATGTGGGCAATTAGAATGCATTTTCCAATGCGTGAGCTATACTTTAAGGTATAAACGAGTTATCCGCTCACGTGTTACTTTAAAGGCTGACGAAACAAGTTTCGTCCCGGCGCAAAGTTGATCCCACAATTGGTTCTCATCAGTTCTCATCAGGACTAAATTGGACGTGACAAATATGGTTGATGCTGTTTGTGATGGAGCAGAGAATTCAATTGCCATAGGCGTACGGGAAAACATTTCACATGGGGAGCGGAGGGTGTTTGCCTTGAAAATTTTGCAAATTGCCCTGATTTCCCCTTTTACTACGATAGCACTCAGGACGGGTATGGATGAGTCCCTCTCCGCAAACTATAAAGAAAGATATTATTTCGGGAGTTTTGGTTTATACCTTTATTGGGTTCATACATCATTACATCAGTGAGTTTCGAAAATTGGTTTGCCCCCTACCAGGCTACAAATCCCCTGCTAAACCCATCCTATATTCAGAAGAAATAGGTATGCCTCTGTTTGTATTTTGCAAAGGTGTCTATAACCTTTTCAATGTCATCTTTAAGTACCTCGTTTGCATAAGATCGTTCGGTAATAATTGAAGCTACGCTGCTGAGCCTGTCTTGACCCATTGTACTTCTTAAATAAGTTTTCATTCTCTGTAACCCACTAAACGCACGTTCCGCTGTGCAAGAAGTTGCTGGAATCACAGCAAATGTCTGTAAAGCCTGTGAAAGTTCTGGCAGCATTGAAATCAAATCAGCCTGATGCAATGTGTTATATATGTGAACAAGAATAAGTGAAGCTGAAGCTTGGTTGTTGCCCTGCTGTGTGCGCTGAGTATTGCTTATGATAAACTTTCATTTTCTACTCCATATATTCAACATTATGCGTTGTGCAAGCATTTTGCCCTGTTGGCAAACGCCGGTGCCCGCCGTACTGTCCGCCGTACTGCCCACTGCACTGCCCTCTTGCCCTGAAAATACAAATGCCAATGCCCTGAAATAAGCATTTTTCCTGCTCTGGGAGGGCTGCAGTCTTCCAGCCCCCCCCCCCCCGCCTCGTTCGCCTATGTCAATTGCGATTTGATCTTTATAAAGAAACTAGAAGCCAGGAATGTCTGTGACATCAAGAGACGATGGCTGCAGAAATCTAGAAAAAATATCCACTACTATGTAAGGCAATGATGAGTGAACGTATCAGATTGGCAGACCAATAGATGTCTTCTAAAGTCCCTAAGATCTCCAACAAGTTCATAACCAACAAGTTGTCGAAAATGAGTTGTTACAGGTCGCAGTCTAACCGGGAAGTGCTTGCTTGCTGTAGCACACTTTTGAGGTGTGCTTGAAAAAAAGTGTGCAAAATAAAAAAAAAAAAATAAAAGCCAAACAGTTACCACAGGAGATACGACTTTCAATACAATCTAATGAAATACCTGATCAATCTCCTTTACGTATTTGCAAAATTTATGAAAGCTTTCTCCTGGAGAGAAAGATTTTCTCAATCAGTGTATGGTAAACAAAAGAAAAGATACAACTATCGAGACAAAAGACTAATTAGAGCCCCATTTATGAAAAGCAGTAGAGTCTAAATGAAAGTATTTTTTTGTGAAAAAATATCTTATTTAAGGGAAGTGTGTGAAAATATATTGTATCAATAGAAACTTTGTGAAATTCTCTGAAATTGACAACCGGCTTTGAGTATTTCACTTTTACTTACATATTGATGTTCCAACAGATCAGAACACTAAAACAACAGAAACAACACTTTATTTGCAACACATGTTCCCACTAATGCGGTTTATTGATCTCTATAGATTGTTGCAACTAGTTAATCATTGACATACTATAGACGCTCTTCAGATCTTTTTAGTCAACTTTGTCAATTGACAGATAAAGCAGATCATGACACGCTTTTTACATATCACACTTCCTTTTCCGTCCCAAGCAAAACGTATGACCTTTACTAACAGCATCACAGTTATTGCATACTAAGCTATCTTTCCCGAACATGCTACAAAAAATAAATATTTAATCACACGAATACAATTTTTAAATTCAAATCTTTAACACTAACCTGTCACAGTAAGGTATGTGGAAGTCTCATGTTGCGTCAGCCAATAAAATTATCAAGTCTATTCGTTTTCCTTTACATATAACATGGTCCAGATAAAAGACGACCGAGGATTAGGTCATTGCAAAAAACGTATCCTTTAATTTCCACTCCACCATCAGAGACAAGATTTGCCTGATAATGGAAGGGGGTTTGTTCAGGCTCAACTGCAGGGTTTAAATCAACCGTTCTTCCGAGTAAACAGTAACGACCGAGGTTGAGCAGGGAACTGGAAGGCAAATTTAGCACAAAACCAACAGTTATTGGACATATTTTGCCTAATATTCGGAAGCCGAAGTTCCCCGCTACGCGCTGTTTTCTTCTTTTTTTTTTTTTTTTTTTTTTTGTTACTTGTTGGAGGGGGTGTAGGGTTGTTCCAGAAACGTATAGAATGCAGAATTGCACCGTCCATGAAGCACGTGAATTGTTCTGTGCGCTTACAAGAATCTATTATAGAAGTACATTACAGGGACCGTCGCCAATGCTTTACCATTCACGAACAAAAATAATTTTGAGCAGCCGTACACTTAAACTGGATATTATGAATGTGGCTCGTTTGCATTGGTAGTAATTATGAAACTGATAATTCTGTCATTTATTTGTATAAAACCTCAGAACTATGTTTTGAAATTGCGATAGTTACATTTTTTAAGTTGACTGTAAATTGCATAGGAAATTAAATGAATGCCTTAACGAATATTTATGCAACTTTATTCTTAATAATGTTACCGTCGGTGGTTAAGATTTAGGTGTCTTTGTCATCTTTTTGTCTAGATGAATGAAAAGTCACAAGATGTCGAGGTTCCCAAGGACTAAATACTGCCTCCTGTGTCAATGCAGAATACTTCAAATGAAAGACACAAAGTGTTTTTGAGAAAACTTTTCTTGTGAAATGAAAGCGATTACAAATATATTTCATCAACACTTAATTTAAAAACTTTTCGGAATTTTCTGAAATTGACAACCGACTTTGTACGTTCACTTTCACTTACCATTGTTCGGATCTCACAAATCAGCTTACTAAAGAACGTCACTACATTTACAACATTTTATCCCACTCGATATATTTATACCAAAATTTTACTCAGTGTCGGTTTACCGATCTCGTTAAAACAGTCCATCAATTATATGTATGTGAAACTCTTAAGACCTTTTGCCACTTTTAGCCATTTCAACCACAGTTATTGACAGATAAGTCAGTTCAACAAACGTTTTACCAAAACAAATTACATAGGTCTATCATTATTTCTTTTTCCGTCCTAAAAAAAAAAACAAAAGTTGTGAGTGTATTGTAATTTGCCACCATCACAGTATACATATCAGTCTATTACAGGCGTAGGAAGCGGGGGGCTGGGGCTTTAGCCTCCCCCAGTCAATAATATGGGGCTGAAGGATGCTTCCGCCACCAAGATCCAAGGGCAAAAACCCCTTATTTGTCTCTTCTGTAAAAAATGTCAAAAATTTGCAGTAATTTTCCTTAAAGTCTGTCCAAAATGTTGCACCAAATTGCATTTGAGGACCCTCAAATACCCAAAAATTTTGCAAAGGGGAGGGGGACACCTCCTCTCTTTAAACCCCTCCCCAGGACGGCGATCTGAAACAAGGTTCAGCCCCCCCCCCCCCTCCGTCTCGAAAAGCTTCCCTACGCCATAATGGCCAAGTCCTTATCGCCGAACGCTGCTTCACATCAAAAAAACAGTTTGTATCATACTCATGCAGTCGTTGCATTCAAAGTTTGCACACAAACTTGTCACAGTATATCCGCGCGAACGTAGGTGGGTACACGTCGCGGTGGCGGTCCCCACGCACATTAAGGGTCGTAATGGCCTTTCCTTCTTTTACAGACTTTCGGGTGACTACGGGGATTAGGTAGTGGACCCACGTTGAGTACTTGTGGGGAAGTAATCTTTTCTGCTAGCTTTACTGTTTGACGGAGGTCTAGCCCGACATCGGGCCACTGGCATGGTCCAAACGATCCGAAGCCTAGACAAGGGCCTTGGATTGCGGGACGGATTGAGAACGAGAGAAGAGAGAAGCAAGTAATGACTTAGTTATCTTCTGAATAGATTTTCCTTCCTTGCTACGTATATAGGGTGGATAGTACCATGGCAATACACATGAACTCAAATTATTTCACTAGTTTAAGTAGGGTTGCCTTGCTGGCTTTCATAAAAGCTAATATTTAACTCATGATTAATATGTTCAAGCCATGAAATACCGAAAGTAATTTTGTTTTTGTCCATACTGGCTGCTTTGTTTTTCCTGTAACTT
>JAIZAY010002135.1:0-11264 GCA_029531755.1 Holothuria leucospilota | reverse complement strand
ACATATCCCAGTTTATGTTTCGTTCAGTCGCAATTCCGGATAGCAGTCACTTGGTGGGGTCCTACTAATTTTAGCCCGGCTCGCCCTGTGCTACCTAAACTTAGCCTAAAGAACTAAAGAACTTGGTGGCCGAAAAATACCTTTTCAATGTTGTATTTTGAAGGCAAAAGTATGATTTTATTTATATTTTTTTAACAAAAGTAATTACAGAATGAGTCAATGAGTCTGCATTGACAATATTAATTTTTATCAATCATAAATTTCAAAGATCATGTTCAGTGTTTTGGCAAAGTTACTGCAAAGTGTGCCGGGTCCATAGGCCTGCCTGGAGTGCCTCAGCTTGAATGGGCATCAACAGTTGAGTGACGGGCATGTTACTTTTGAAAGTGTAGGGGATTATTCTCCGCCCACTCGGCCACTTTTCTTTCCCGGCAGACGGAATCCTGTATGTGAAAATAACTAGAGGTACATTCGTGATCATACCGTAATTTCATTAGCTCTGACAACATGGGCGTCCAAGGTTGAGGCAAGGGGGGAACACTTGCCCCCCTGGAAAATAAAATACGCAGAAAAAATACGGAAACCTTCAAGACTACTTCTGTCAAATTTTGAAATGATCTCACACCATGTTGCATCTAGGCTCCTTGAAAAAAGACAAAAACTTTTCAACAGGGGAGGGACGCCCCCTCCCCCAGGCCAGCGCACAATCCTACTTTGATGTGACCCCTCAAAGTGGTTTCCCCCAGCTACGGGCCTGCTAATCTGATCAATTAAAGTTTTTCCCCCATGATGTGACAACATAGCCTAACTTAACACATACAGTAATTGGCTTTTTTTTGTGGGGGGGGGGGGACAAACTTGTTTAATATTACTATACGTGTGATTTACGTACCAATTTGCTGTTAATACGTTTGCTAAACAATTGAACTTCTTTACGGCGGTTGATTTGTACGTACATGGACAGCCGGGCTCTAATTAGTAGGACCGCTTGGTGCTGGGCTTCCAGTTATGTTAGTAAATATCTGCACACTGTTATACTATGCATAGTAATGTGTAGGCCTATACTTACGGAACCATTATGCTGCAAGCACATTTTGAGGAAGCTGTATGTTTTCATGTATAGTTTTTCATAAATACTGTTGTACTCCTCCATTGGTTAATAATATTTTCTATAATAGTTTAAAGCTTAGATGAGTTACAAATACAACGCAAAGCTGTTTTTGCAAACTTTCATTCTCCAAGTTTAAAAAACAAACGTCACAAGGGTACTCATAAGCAACAAATGATAACATTAAAATTAACATTTCCGAGGTGAAATTTGTTATTGGAATGGTGAAAAATAATTATCAAATGCACGTTTCAGGTTTATAATTTAATATAAAAAATGCAAGGCAGTTATCCAATGGATGTGGTGTTTATAATTCAGTAATATTCCATTCAATTGTATTTTCAAAAAATATTTTCGCAGTACCATCGGGTACGGTTCTCATCGATACTTTGGTATCTTATGATGGGTGGGTAACATATGGGTACCGGTATATACTTGTACTTACAAAAATACCGGTATACCGTGAAATATTAGTCCCATTGCATGACATAATTTGGCGTAATTCTGTGGCGTACATCATACAAACTTTTCAGTATGTATAGGCCTAGGCCTACTATGTGAATTTGAGAAAGGTTGAGACCAGACAAAGCTTTTGATTCCCTGACATAGAGGAATCTATGCAACGGTGATGCCATGTTAGCCGTATGTATGTGTGTGTCTGCTGTATGTATGTGTGTGTGTATGTGACACTTAGCTTGTAAACACTATCTCAAGAAGGGTAACCTCAAAACATGAGTTTAGGGAGAGAACGTCATTAGCAAACATGATTGGTGCTTCGAAGATTGCTTTTTAAGTTTCAATGGCAAGGAATCACTAAGCCTTTTGGCTTTCTGGTTGAATACATGCAGAATGCATTTTGTGTGACATAAACAGTACCTGCTATGGAGCCTTTCCATTAAAGTGAGTGACAGTGACACATAAATGATCATGGGCTTACAAGATGTTCAGGAATGCAGGTAAGGGGTGGAAGTGAAAGCATGGAGGCTTATGGGATGCTGATGTCAATGTCACAACAGGGTTGTTAAAGTACCATTGATGTTTGCAAATATCATCAGGAATCTTTTTCTCCATGACATGGAAGTGCTAGTTGTGGAGGTACCCTACTTGGTAGTTCTTTGTTGCAAAATAATGCAGTAAGAGACAACTTTCAATTCACATTTTACCATTCCATTGGGTTCAGTATCTACTGTAGCAGAAGTGCAGTAGCAATCAATGACATGGAAAATTTTCTATGAAGAAAATGAAAATGGGGGGGGGGGGGATCTCTCACCTTCCACTCTCTTATTCATGTAACAGGAAGAACTTATACTTTCAGGGCCTAGATAAGTAATGAACCCAATGATCAGTTATTTACATGATGGAAGGACTACCTGAAAATGAAAGCCTTTGTTAGTGAAATGATCACTTCTTTTGAAAGTAGACATGTCAAGTACTGTACACTACATGCAGTGTGAACCTAATTGATTCAATATCATTATCGTTTCCTTTGACTAAGAGACTGATGAGAGTATTACATTTGTACTGTAGTTGGGGAAATCTAAAACATAGCTTTATATCATGTACATTGCATGTGTTTGTGTCCCACTCTTGTTATTCCCAGTGAAGTTTTATATGACCACTTGTCACTTTCAACTTTGTAGTGAGGTCTACTGTTCAAACCTGTGATAGTTGAACAGAGAACAATGTGATGTAAACTCATCACACAGACACACACTAAGGCGACGGGGCAGCGCTCACACTCGCTCTTCAATTTTTTTGGCAAAGCGTATTACAATCCCCGAAAACTGTCGGGAATTTCTAAACATGACCAACAACTGAAATTTTAGTACCCTCCCATTGCTCACTGCGCTTTCAATGCGCACCCTCTGCAACTAGTCGCACTTCCATCTCGTTCAGTGTTGAATTTGAACGTGCTCCCACTGCACTCCCATCGCGCTCAACGCGACCAAGCGCGATCTCGTTACGCCCCTTTGACGTCCGCAATGCGTTCTCGTGTGCGTTCTTGTGTGTATTGTGTGTAAACTGGTGGTATGGTCACCACGGTTACTAACCTCCATAAGACAGTGCACCTTGATATCGGCAATGTGATAGTTCGTCACCATTTTAGTATGAAGTTCCAAGCGCGACTTTGTCTATGGTAAAATGGTAATTGCAATCTAAACAGCTAAATATGATGCATGATTCTAAAAATGTCTAACCATAAAATAAATATAAATTTGCGATCCGAACAGTTTGGTCTGTTGCCATATTTCGTAAGAATTGCTAGTAAGGGCCCGAATTAGGCTGCGACCACAATACGCTTGCATGCGTCCCTTGCTGCGCACGCATTGCGCTCATGACTGTCGCTATACGCTGCAGCTGCGGCCGTCATGTGTCATTACAGCGATCGGCGACCTTTTTGTGCATGCACAAAACGGCCGCCGCGGTCAGGCGTCGCAGGGCGATCATGGCGTTCTTCTGGAGACCAAGCGCTCTAGGAGACCTTGCTGCGCACACCTCTGCGCTTCCATGATTTTAGTGGCCACAGCTTGAGCGCAACGCGATCGCGTCCCTGGTGTGAAATGAGTTGTACAGCCTTTCCATGTACAGAGCTGACGTTGAAAATAAGTTCGAACACTCCAAAAGTTTTTCTTTTGATAATCATTTTACTCACGAGAAAGTGTCTTGAAGATTGATAAAATCAGAGAAGTCTTTATGTGAAAAGTGTGGAGAACTGAGAGTTATTTGCAAACTTTTGCATAATTACTGATGCCAACAGCTAAAATTTGTAAGTTAGAATTTCATGTCTTCTGCTTTACATTGATAAAGTCTGAATACCTTCACTTGTCGATGCCCCATGTTTTCCCACCTTTTGTGCTCTGGCTGTCATTAATGGAATAAGCCTCCTTTGCTTATGTGCATTTACACTTCGTCAAAGTGTGACGGATATACTACATTTACCCCCGAGAACGGTTCAAATTAATTTTGTAAAACTACTTTCACTAGTGAGCAGCCTGCATAGTAGCCCTCTTTGGCTTCCACCTCATGGGGAAGGTTTCCAAAACTCAAGTGTGTAATTCAGTTAACTTGAAAATCCCATATGAGACCACAACTGATGAAGGTGTATCTCCGGTGGGGACTGTGCATGGGTCTCCGGAAAGTCTGGGCAGGGTCAAATAGCAACTCCCTGGTCTGGGAAAGGGCCTGCCCATATGTACAATTTCTGATCTCTGATTGATATGCAGTTGTGAGGGTTCGATATGTGTGTGAGGAAATGTAGGGGTGTCTCCAAGTGGGACAGAGGCGATATGTGTTTAGGCTTCCTTCGGGGAATCCCCCTTTCATCGGGAGGGGGGGGGGGATTTTCTAATATCAGTGGAGAGCCTTAGTGGGTATGATTATTGTGTAATCACGCCGGCGACCGGTCGTTCTCACAGATAACTGTTCTTACACTCAGGAAGGGAAGATACTTCTATAAACATCCGAAAATTTTCGAATAGCCTTTGTGAACTCCCTGATACGACCCTCCATTCTCAAATTTCATGTAATGAATTCCAGTGTTATCCAATTGTCTTCAATTGCAACCCCAAATTTGGGGGGCTGCGTCCTTCCGGCCTTTGACATGTTCCCGGTATTGGAACTATGGGATGCTGACTACCCGTCGGGGAACATGTCCAATTGGGCAAATCTTGGTGCAACCCCGTAGTAAGGATGAATTTCGTGAGCTGTCTTGTTTCAATGGTTTCCCTTTTGATCTACACCAATGAAAGCGAAAGAGTGTGTCGTAACCGGTTGTAGGGCCTACGACATTCATGGTTTCTCTCTGTGCAGGGACGGCAAACTCAAGGACCATAGGCGGGATTCCGCGGGCCAAGCGGGGGCACTTGCCCCCCCCCCCACCCCACACTTTTTCGAGAGATTAAAAATAAAAATAAAATAATGAGCGGAAGGAAGCGAAACCAGAGAAATTATAACAGAATTTTCAATAGCCTATTATGATTAAAGGTTGTAATGTTTAATGAAGGCAAATATTAATATCAAAAACCATAAAATGCTTGGAATATTTGCTCGCGTTCCTCCAGAGGAAACTGACTGACTAATACAATAAAAAATTTTGTCTAGCACTGTTAAATTTCTTTCCTCCTAAGCGCCACACTATTGTGACTTGAAGCTCTGAAACAGGTGTCACTGAAAGTACTAATGTACTTCATAAAATGCACCATGGTCCTTGCAAACAAGTCCCAAACCCTAACCATGTACTCATGTATAGGGAACCGCAATTCTCGAAAAAAAATCGTCATGCTTCGCACGAGCCTTATACAAATCAATGTCTGATTAGTACTGCTGTAGGTACTGCTGTGTGTAGGATATCTTTAGTGGGATTGCCTCGTTATTGCTTCCTGTATGACAGAGGAAGGGGATTGGGGGCGGCGCCAGTGTCTTGTCTGGATACAGTCCTGCATTCATCTCTGCGTCAATAAGTATTCTTTTGCTGACATTCCCCCACTTGGATGCTTCCAAACAGGTTCCGCGACCTTTCCCCCAGAGGATGATTGAAACAGCACGAACTTCTACTTGGATAAAAATTTGTAACTGTCAGCCCTTCCATGGGCAAGTCAATTTTTCTCAGCTGGATGTGACCTTTGTTTTGGACAACCGTTCTAGTGGAGGGTCTCAAGGGTGTGAGGAATTATTGTAAAGAAAAGTACTAAACGTTTTATTTTCACAGAGAGAACAAGTGAGTGCATGGTTTTGTCTTTGAGCAGTGGGAAGACCGAGGCGTACTTCCGCCCCTCATTTCTGACAGGGGCTGCTTTATTCTCCAGCTTCCTACTCCAACTATGATCAGTACTGTGGGATGCTGGATAGATGGCCACGGTGTGGGAATGACGTTGAGAGGCGATGGGTACTTCCCTTAGTGATGCGCTGGAAGACTGGCGTTGCATGAAAAAAAACTTCTTTGCGGTATGCCTTTTCATAGCATATTTGGCGCAATAGTCCACTTGATCTAGGGATTTACTCGGGTTTTCTCGCTAAAATCTGACATGTGCGTCCAAAGTTGCAGGAATTAACGTGGAAGAATAAAAAAAACTTGCTATGAACTAAGTGAGATGAAATATGGGGACCATATTGATAGCACAATTGAACAGGTGGGTCATTTGGTCGACCGATGACTGTCAATGGTTTCAGGGGCCTTGTCGGGCACCATTTTGGGTAGGGTGTGATGGGCCCATGCCCCCGTTAGAGAAGGATCCCCCACGTCAGAAAATTTGTCAAACGTCGCGGAATCCTCGATTGGTATGATAAATTAAGTACGTTGTCCCGGGTATAGGGATTATAGTAGCCTTGAGGAACCGATCAACTTTTCCTCTGTCTCAGGGGGAAGGGGTGGGGGAATCTAATAATAGCTTGAGGCAAATGATAGGCCTACCTCAAACTTTTGGCCCCTATATCGAAGAGCTACATATTGCTAAATAGCAAACCCATGATAACGCCCACCATCATTTTCAGTATGGTTGGTTTTTGTATGATTTTTCATTTATAAAACCGTTTGATTATTGACTCATGCCGCCGGAGGTTTGGCAAGCGGGGTGGATGCTATAACAATCCAAGTTATTCCTGTTTGCCGATAGGAGTCAGACAGTTGATCTGTTTTTTCCCTCTCAGTGAGTAGGCCTATTGATTTTTCTGTTGGTCAATTACCTTCCGTTTCAACTTTCTAGCTATTTCTGGAAAAACCCGTCGCTCCTCTCGAGACCTGGAGTCCCCTCCCCCTTTTGAGGAACGTAGAACTTTGTCGAGCAAATTCTGGCGCCACCCCTGGGATTGTACTCTTATTGCACAAGGATAAGGTTCCGCTTTTATTTTGAAGAAAAAGTTGAAGATAATCTGTGTGCCTCACTGGGGACTTGAATTTTAATAGGGTGGGAAACTCATGTCACGGTGCCTGCCCCCATCATCCCTACCCCTCTCCCACAAATATCTACACACTATGTGTGCTCTCTCCCGTGATCCTCGACAAAAACTTTCCATGGAAACATATTTTTATGTTCATACTTCCAACATCAAGGCTATTTATTCATGGGGTATATACAAAACGAAGACCGGCGGAGACGTGAAACCAGTTCGGTCTTCATTTTCAAGTCTTCGATCTTCGTTTTGTATGTACACCCATTAACAGAGGTGGCACCTTCTTTCTAAATACTGTTATTCTTGCAATCGTTTACGAAAACCCTGTTTCCCTTTGGAATTATGGGCGTCCGCAGAAAAAAACTTCAAGGGGGATGGCAAAATTGTTTAGGCGGAAATATTTTGGGAAATATTTTACTCCCAGAAAAGAGTTTAGATGCTACTTTTCACACAGTGTTGAAAAAGGCGTAGCCAGGAGTTTGTCGAGGGGGGGGGGGGGCCCATAGACAGACTCTCAGCGCTCCGCGCCACCATGGGTTGGCGCTACCATGGGTTGGCGCGGAGCGCAAGAAAATGTTGGCCCAAAAGGCTTCCCAGATCTCTGGAAATGGCACTTCCAAGGGGAACCATAAGCAATATCGTAACTATAAACTTTAAAAAATACCAAAAATATGCTGGGGGGGGGGGGCTGCTGGGGCGTGAGTGCTGATATTTTTATTCAGTTCCTGTTTGAGAGTAGAAATTCACTCTGGTTAAACTCTGAAGAAATGTTGATGTTATATTTTCTTCGTTTTTTTTTTCCTTATTTTTTTCTTCGTTTTTTCAAGTTTTCGATTTTCGGGGGGGGGGGGCAATTGCCATCCTTGCCCCACTCCGGACGCCCATGTTTGGAATGCACAACATTGTAGTAGTAACACATGTTTCTTTACAAACAGTGGATGATGTGATAAGAGATATGTGTTGAGCGCTTGTACTTCATGTAACTTTTACATGCATAAGGTTCTACGGGGATGGAACGCCACAAGCGGTACAACAAATACAAATCTAAAGCACATTATTCCATAGCCAAAGCAAAGGAATAGAAATCCATTTTGGTAAGCACTGTACTGCCCATCCAAAGTTCAGGAGGTGCTATAGTTACATTTACACAACACTATAGACAGAGTACTGTTCACTGTACACAGACTATAACATAGACAGTGCTGATAACTCTCTAGGGGGTCAGTATCAACACAACTGTTCTGTGTATGCAGGCAGAGGCTTGTTTTGATTTTGGTGTTAGGTTACATTGGGGAGCTGGTGTGTGTGGACAGCAAGCTCTCATTCTGTTGTGGAGGGAGAACTGCTCTAATTGGTCACTGTCTGGAGCTGGGCAACCAAGGACACTCGACCCTGGCTGTAGTAACACACTTTTTGCTTTGTTTGTATTTTGGTATCTCTGTTAAAAAAGGAGGTGGAGTTATCACAAACTTTTAAGTGGTGGCAGTATACTCTTTTGGACTTCTTGGGGGGACTGCTCAATCCCTTTAAGTTAGGTACCCTTTTAGAATTTACTAAATTATGGATATTTTCCAGTCGTATATGATCAGTTCCAAAAATATCCCAAAGATAGCACCATTTTGCAGCAACCTTAAATTAACAAAAGTTTCTCAAAGGGGAGGTGACACCCTCCCTTTTGACCCCTCCCAAAGAACTGCACCTTTACTAAGTGACAAAGGAAGGATCCCCACACTGCCGTATACAATCGCAGGGACGCATGCTCTCCTCTTTCACCTAACCAAAAATTAGAATTCACTAATTAAGGATATTTCCAGCCATATATGATCAGTTCTAAAAACATCCCAAAGATAGTACCATTTTGCACCTAGGCAACCTTAAATTTGAAAAAATTTCTCAAAGGGGGCGGAACCCCGCCCCTTAGACGTTTATAACCCTCCCCCAGGACGGCACCTTTATGTAGTGACAAAACGGATTCCACACTGCTCATAGTGTAAACAATCGCAGGGACGCACAGAGAAGGTACAACTTACGCGGCAGACTTTACGGGGGGTCTGAGGTGGAACTACGAACGTCATCTGTTCTGCTCGTCCCCCCTCCCCTCACCAAATCCTGGCGGCGCCACTGATGTTTTGAACGTTATCAGGAATCACGACACGACGGCTTGCTACCTAAGCTGGGAGATGGAAGATGAAGTATTGGAGGAAACAAACAGGCAACCCCCTTGAATATTGTAGGCCTACCCTGCGGTCTGGAAATACCTGCAACTTAGGCTTATCTGTCTTTGCTACAGAGCAGGATAAGCCGACCCTGATTAGACTTCATACAAGGTAGTTTAGATTTCATCAGGGAGTTGCTATTTGACACTCCCTGATTTCATATACTAGGTCGACTTCATACTAGGTAGTATAGACTTAACAGCTGTTCAAATGTCGACGTATGCAATCCATAGAAAATAAGCTAAGGATGTAATCATAAACTAGGCATCGTTTTCAAGAGTCAGCTCATCGATCGATAGAGTCCGGCCTATACCTATATATGCTTACTTGCGCTAGTACTACCGTACTTGTATTACAGCACCAAGTGTTGCAGACTTGTTCTTACCAAATAGTCTTTGCTGTTCTAGTATGATTCACACAGTGCTAAACAGGGAGATGGCACGGATGATTGCTTAGGCTAACTTTTACAAGCTTCATTATAATGACAATCTAGAACAAGCTCCGAGTCCATGCTTCGACACTCACTCTTAAAAGCGAAGATTATAGACTCACCGGCCAGATTTAGTAGGAAGACTACCACTTGTGACCACACTCTTGAAACCTCACTCCTTTGTTAGCAGAAACATGAATAAAGTAACCGAGTTTACTATGTGTACAATTGTCAATTGTGAGTTGCAGTGAGAACAGAACGAACAGTGTTGCTGGAGCACACGTGTATTTTATTTACATGATAATCAAATTACAGTTTGACCCCACTATGACACATCACTGGAGGTGATGTAGCCTGTTTTAGTTTCGCTTTGTGCTGGCTAGGCCTATACGCTACGGAATGTTCCACAGTACGTTTGATTCCAGCGTTATCTAGGCTCATGTGGTTACATTCTCAGCGCGAAAAAGCGGCAGAGGACCATGTAGAGGACAATATTGTACAACATGTGGAAACATCAGAGGGCGTTTGCTATTACCATCGCCAATGTCCGAAACTTTTTGGCACTGTTGTAACATGGCAGTACGTGGCATTTCGCCAGTTCTGGCTGAAATTTCATTGTATAACGGTCTCCATGATGCATGCGCTGTATGAATCCCATCGTCATTTGAACTCGGTAGATGCCAATTCCAGTGAAATCGTAAAACAGCTAGTATAGACTTGATATAATTAAGTTGTCGTAATGAACTAGCTAAAATTTGTAAATTTCAGTTAGTTGCGAAAATTTTCCATCACGATTTCTGGTAGCCTAAGCATGTGGTAAATTTTCTCGAGTTCAGATGCTGCAGCACCCCCAAAAAGGGAAGTAATATCCCGTCAGTGCGATTATGGCATGTTATGGGAGGAGGGCGTGACTCCTCAGATTTCCTGGGTGGGAACAATTTAGAAAGACATGACATAGGCCTATGACTTCTTTCGGGACTATGACAAAACTTTAGACTGAGCCTAGTTTTAATGTGATCCTCCCGTGGTGAAGAGGTCGGTCCTTCGAATGGTAAATTTTGACCCCTGATTCGTATTGTCCTTAACCAAGTTTTTTTTTTTTTTGTTTTTTTTTTGTTTTTTTTTTTGTTTTTTTTTTTGTTTTGTTTTGTTTTGCCCAGCCGACATAGACGGACGTGCGTACCATACTGGCCAGCTAGGCCTAGAAACTACCAGTTAGTGAGGAAAACATAAGCAGACGTCCGGGAAGCCATGCACCATACAGTCGCTTTTGTTAAATTATTGATTACTTTCATGTGAAGGAGGAGTGTATCTCAAACATTTATAAAGGTGATCAATTAATGTTCTACATACTTGCCTGTGTGGTGCATGGACATGGCATGATGATAACTTACCAATTATTTGGTATTCCCAACATGTCAACAATACAGTTTATTGCACTGAATTTGAAGAATCCTATATCTTGATATATATATATATATATATATATAATATATATATCTATATATATATATATATATATATATATATATATAGATAGATAGATAGATATCGACTAGTATGGAATATACGAATATCGAAGTATCTTATATAAATGCGGGATTCAGTTTATGTAAATGTG
>JAIZAY010002141.1:0-11236 GCA_029531755.1 Holothuria leucospilota | reverse complement strand
AAGCTTGCCTGTAATGCCACAATATCTGAGAGCAGCCACAACAGGGGGGGTAATTTTGAATAGACAGCTTAAAGACAATAGGATGTCTTGACACAAGTGGTGTCTGTTTATGTACTAGAATATCAAAGGATAAACACTGTATTCTTCCTGCAGTGTGTTGAGTAGTGACTTCCAAGCTAAACTTTGTTAGATTTTTGTGCTGCTTGTTGGTTATTGAGCTAGGTATTCATAGTAACACCTCTGCATGCATCGCTTCCAAATAATAAACATGAAGTTCATTTTATAAATAACCTGAACATCTCATCAGAAAACTAACTTTTATAATTTTACTGTTATTTTGTATATCAAAGCATTTATGTTATTTGTTGAGTGTGTCTTATTTAAATTGAACGATATGTGATAGTGGGGGTAGTTTGTTCACAGTGGTGATTTAGCGTTCTTGTCAATCACAAACGTGAGCAAGGCTTGGTGCTGTTTACAGAAGACAATTACGACTCCCCTTAATAGTTGGCCCAATCAGGTCACAGAAATGGCAACCAACACTATGCTCAGAAAAAAGGTCATTTTCTCAATCGCCATCCAATTTTACTAGAGGACAGTGATGAAACTGGGGAAATCTTTAACTTCATAATGACTAATAAAAATGTTTAGGGTAATTGGAAGCTTAGGTTTAAAATCACCAGTAATAACACTGATACAAACATTGAGTCCAAATGTTGCTAAAACAAAAGTGGCAGAGCAGAAGACCGACCGTTAAATTAATATGGTGGGAAAGATGTAGAATCGGGTCCTTCACAGAAAAAGCTGCCTACAATCGAAAAAAATCTTGGGGACGAAAACGGTGGGACCTGTTCTATTCAGCCAGTCTAGATTCGGGATCCACTGTCGGGTGAGTCAATTCAGTCAAAGTTTGTCCCTTTGCCCCTGGCCTTTGCCAGAGAGTCAGGGTACTTAGGGAAAAAAAAATTTGGGACGAATACAGAAGGAGAGTTTGGAATGTCTAGCCAAGGACCCTTTAATAACACGAAAAACTTAATGAAAAGGACTGGCAGTGTCCAGATGTTACTTAAAATTTAAATAGGTAGAGGTCTGACTTCTAACTATGCACATGCGGGGTACGGGTAGGTGTTGGAACCCTCCTCCCCATAAGCTATGTCACTTTATCTTGGCCAACACCTTGTGATTACTTTCAAATGATGCGAAGATTTTCAGGCATGTCCTTAAATGAGAAGTTCAGTGAAAGTGAAGACAGAACAAGAATGTGTAAGTTTTGCCCAGGTAAGTAAAACAAGGGAAATGCTCTGATTACGCACCAAAACACTTATACAAGCAAAGCTTGCTCCTGAAATCTTGGCCCAAGATTGAGTGGTTAAATCTTGTAATCCTCATAGGGGTCTTCCATTGATTGTCCCATTCATAAAGAGTAAAAACTGTAAAGCACACTTTGCTTTGTTTCCCTTCTCTAGGAAGCTTTAATTTAATAAGTGGCCACCTTCTTCCAGAGGTTTTGGGCAGCTAAGCTGTGGGAATCACCTTCATTGTTCCTGATTTAAGCAACCCAATTTACTCACATTTTAAGTAGGGTGGATCTTTACAAAATGTTGGGGGCCCTTTGCACGCAAACCTATGTGGGAGTTAGATACAGGGGAGCATACACGTAAAAGTACCTCTTCAAATGGCCTGGGCCTCTAGTATTACTGGACAATTAAAAGTTCAACAATTGTAGGCTAAAAGCATAGGCGTACGGGGGGGGGGGGGGATTTTTTTTTGGCCACCCACCCCCCTAGAGAGTTTGGAACTCCTTACAATTGGACTGTTACGAGACACATTTGGCCCCCCCCCGAAAAGGTTTGGCCCCCCCCCTACAGTATTTTCGTCTGGCTACGGGCCTGGCATGTGGTGCCCTCCCCCTCTCCCCCCCCCGCCCCCCCCCCCCCCCCCCCCCCCCCCCCAACAAAAAAAAACCCATCATGAGGATGGAAATTCGGGCACAGAATTAGGTGAAATTCCCGTCAAAGGATTGAAATAAAAGTGAAAGATTTGCCCGAAATCTTTTTTACTGAGTTCCCGAATTTCTGATTTGAATGCCCGAAAAATGTATGCGGAAATTTCTACTGCGACGCATCGCACGGCATGTAGTGGTTTGGTGATCTGTTTTTTATGCATGCCTGGGAACATGCGAAACGAAATTAGAGGGCAACTTTTTGAGATTCGGGAAAAAAAAAAAAAAAATTCTGCTCTGCCGCCCATCCAAAAAAAAAAAAAAAAAGAAAAAAAAAAAAATTGGAAACGACCGAAGACCTGTACGCCTATAGCTAAAAGCCCAGATGTTAATCCATGCGCATGCATCAGAGTCAAAATGCCATGATTTGCCTAGAGAAGGAGGTCGGGTGAGCGGGGGGGGGAACCAGGATTTTGCCCTGAGAAGTGTCCCTGAGGAAGGAGGGGGGGGCGGGGGACACTTACATTGTCAAGAGCTGTGTACTGCATGTAGGGACTAAGGGCGAAGTTCTCATTTTTTTTTCAAGAAAAAAAAAGCTAACAAGGGTGCAGTTTTTGGTGCATTTTTAAAAGCAGTTGGCCAATCTTTACAATTTACATCAGAGGATTATTGTATAGAACCTAGCAAATTCAACCTCCCCTGATCCATAACATGTACCTTTGGTATTACCAAAAACCGCAAGCTATTACAAAAAACCGCACCCAGGCGTTATTAGTGCAAGCTTTTGTCCACAAGGACACATCCTTCTCCACCCCTCCCCAATAATTTGCAATTTTCTATAAAAAAATAAAAACATAATGGTAATGACTACACAGTATTAACGGAGATCTGAATTGGAGCTCCCATTTTAACTGTAAAACAAATGGACTTTTCCTAATTGTGGTAGACAAAATTTTAGGGTTGTAAAACTTCACAGATTTAAAACAGTCGATACAAATATTGGAGCAAACTCGGTTGGTTAACTGGCAAAATGTGGTCGACGTTTCAGGAGTGTTTGAAAATTTCAGGAATGGTTATGGCTGGTTGGGGGTGTTATTAACAGCTAAAGCATACTAGGCCCCCTACCGGGTTTGTTAAAACTTGGGGGAGTCCTGGTTGAATTTGGTTATTTTTTTTATTAAACAAAACGGGAGAAACTACCCCGAATTTCCCCCCCCCCGTCAGCTTGGTCCCGTTCCCCCGTGTACCACTTTCAGTTTCGGAAGGTGGGCAAATTCATTGCTGAACTCCCGATTTACACCGATTTTTTTCATCCGTTTTACATCGCCAAGTTAATAATGGCCTTTAATAGTGTACAGCGAAGGACACGGTGGAAAACTCCCATGCCCCTCTGTATTCAAGTAAATCAAAGAAAACGAGACAAAAAAACAGGTCAGAAAATTATACGTTGGTAAGAAACGCTTGAACTCTTCCGAAAGCAAAAACTAAAACGAGCACATGTAACCAAAAACCACAGTGTCGCGTTTTCGGTCGGAACGTTTTGGCGCCAGATAGGCTATTTAACTGTTGTTTTTTTTTTTTTCGGCAGATCGCCGGAATGTCGTATAGGCCCTATAGACTAGCCTACATTACAAGCGTAACATTGCTACGGCGTTGCCGAAACCACTTGCGAATGTTTTTTAATAGTTCTGTACGTCCGGTCCCACAGCGAACTATTTCGCAGGTTAGCATTTTCAGTTTTGCATTTAAATTTTTGTCCTGTAAATCGCTTATGCCGTGGCTCGTAGTTTTATTAAAAATTAACATGGGCCCAATTAACGAGCGTTATCTACAGCGGCCCACGTCATTATTCTTTCCAGCCTAATAGCCTGCGTTAAACCAGCCCAGAGAAGGGTTCTTTTTCATTTGTAGCAGACCGGCCCACATAACTCAAGCGGCCCGGGACCGTACGGCGATAGCCGCATACGGCCAGTCTACTAGTGTTCAGACATGCGTTTTTTTTAATCAACACAATTTTCATGTTTCCTATGAAATATCAAACCTATTTTTGACAGGAATGCCCTTTGCGAAGCGTGAGAGAAGAGAAAAAAAGTCTTTTTCTATATACTCAAAATATATTCGAGCTATAGTGTAACACAATGTACATATTTTTATTTTCTGTACCGACTTACTTCAAATCTACTTAGCCGGGAATGTATCATGCATTTCCACCTTAACGTGTGTAGTGGGCTAAATTGCTGTGGTGCATTTGAATAACAAGCGGGTGTTCAAATCGAGTGATCGAAATCCCCCTTATTGTCTAGGCATACTTCTTTGTTGTAAGCACTAATTCACCCTTTAGCCAGATGGTTGCAGAGAGAATAGGCCAGCTAAACGGCTACTAAAACCACAGAACGTAACGGTAATTTCTCGCGACTTTTGCAAGGAGCGCGCTCTGCAGGACAAAGGATTTCTTGCACTCATCCTACTGTGGATTGCGGGGAACTGGAGCGCGTATCGGTAGTTACTTTTGGATAGTACTGTACTGTAGTACGAAGAAGCAATCTACTCGATATTCTGTAATTGATGAGACAAGCTGGCTTTTTGACCCTGGAACTACACTAATCTAAACTATACACAAACTTCTGATTTTTACAAGATTTATTAAAGTAGGAATACGATGTAAAAGCGTTTCACATACCTCTCTTGTTACCGATACCTTTTCCTTGTGTTCAGGTGGCGAGAAGGTAGCTTATCTATGTCTGCATCTGTAACAAGGCGGATTAGCAATTGAAGACAGTCTGAGAGTTACAAGTTTTAAACCACACTGTTTATGTTTGTTTTGGGGTTTGATGATTGTGTTTCGTGTACTTTCCCATCCCAGGGGAATAATTCTCCTGATGGTCCTCATGCGTGGCAACCAAAAAGCAAAGATTTCAACCAACTTCAAAAGTTTTTCCAAATCAGTGCTTAACCTTCAATATCTGACCCTACAATGATCAGTACTACACAGAGGAAAATAATTTTTTTTGCATTATAATGGCCTCTGACCCCTGATGGGAGGTGGAAAACTAAATCATATTCTATATCGCAATATCTACCACTGAGACAAGGTATAAAGGTTAACATAACTAGACACATAAAAGTATCTGAAAAAAATTTCTCATAGGGGTACCTCAATTAACGTGAAGCATTTAATGTGACATTTAAACATCACCTGAGCCAATATTTGGTAACCTGCTGTCCTCCCACCCACAGTGCCAATCACTTATAGGTGTTAAAAATGTTTTTCCAGTAGAGTGTACCACAACAGAGAGTATCAGGGCCTACAACTTGCCATTGCTCTAATCTGAGCAATTTAATCCAACTAAGTGTTTTTGACCAGCCACATGTTTAGTGCATAATCATGAAGTAAGTTGTTGGATATCAGGTCTGTGAAATGACATCTCTGCCACCTTCACAATTTGTTGCTAATATTGTTTATAACAATATTAACATTTAAAACTTGCTCTTGCAAAATCTCCAAAAATATAATTTGTTTGATAAGAGCACGAATATTTTTTGGACAAGTATAAGACCCCCAAAGTAATAGATGATCGTGCCAGTGGTGTATACTAAGACTAACTGCACACTGGGTAAGTGTATTACTCCATCCCATTACTGGCCATGTTCTTGAGACCAAGACCCTGAGCAGTGCAAGGTTATTATGTACAGAAACTTAAAATAGCAAAAATAATATGGGACATAATATTCAACGTCCAAAGAAAACCAGAGCTCTTCTAAATCCTAAAAAACTGTACTTAATTGAGCAGTGCAACACTTAAATATTACAGCATGGAAAAATCCAACGATAACCTCAAAAGACTTTCCTGTCCCTTATACAGGCACAATTAATTTTAAAGAGAGATTTGCATCACCCCAAATATGGCTTTTTTACATAGGGTGTAAGCAAAAGTCTCAAATTGGTGACTTTAAAACTTATCTCCTGAACTGATGGACAACAGAGGTTGCAACATTCAAAAGTTAATATGCAGAGCAGTTTCATATTATGCAGCATGGCAACAGATAGAGTGTTTTGGTTAGATAATTAGGGCCTTGATTGTATACTCACACAGGAATAGTGGCCCCTGAGCAAATAAACTTATGTCCTGTGGTCCTGCACAAGGAGAAGCTAAAGACAGTTATGGGCAGGGCTAGAACTAGCTTAGCTGGGAGAATTGGAATGTCCTTATAATGCATATTAAACGCGGGAGAGCGATGAGAAGCCAAGCTTTCCACTTTAACATCATTATTTTGTAATATATTGGCTGATTTCATTAGCAGGTCAATGAAGTATAAAGGAAAGGTGCCTGAAGTCAAAAAAAATATTTGTAATGAGTTCATCTTTGTCTTTTCATGAGACAAAAGAAGTAAATGATGCAGCAGGGTCAGTCTGCACATCAAGTTTGTCTACCAAAGAAGTAATTTTCTCCTGTTTGCATCCTATTTTCAATAAAAGTAGCCATACTGCAGTGAACTCTCTAATAACGATACTACTGAGGCTGTAAGCCAGTTTTGGTGCAAGGCTGTCCATTAGTAAAACCTACAACACGCAGACCTCTTTCTTGGTGAATGTTTCACACAAATTGTATTGATTCAAGACAGCCAAAACAAAGTGATGCCTCACCAAGAGCGAGCACACGTGTGTTTCAAAATGGCAATCCTATTCCCCCCGTAATGGGTATTAAACCTATGGAGGCAATCTTGGAAGAGCCAATGGTAAGTCCATGTATCTTCAGAGGCCTTCATGGTCTCTGAACTACAATGTTACTGCGATTATAACAAAATGACAGGAAACATTAAGAAAACGACACAGTAAATGAAGCACCCGACCATATCAACCTGAGAGTATGGTACTATCTTGCCAACGTCTTAATATGGAACGCCACTCTCTCTGATCATTCTCTTATTTTTTGACAGTTTTGTCATACAGGGTATTTCAAGCAAAGTCTCATAGTGAAGGAGGGACCAATTGTATGCACTCAGTGTAATACTGTGGGAGATTGCATATTAAAATTAAAGAACCATTCAACATGGCAGCCTTCAGTCTCTTGAATTGTGAGTCCTTCATCCTGTCCTTATGTTTCATTTTCCACATCTAATATATTCTTCCATTAATTTAAGTCATTTTTTATAATCTTCGCCCATCAGGCGTTTACATATATACCGAGTACATGTATTTTAAAACAAAACACAGTTTACTTAGCACAGCACTTAGCAATATTAATGCTTTTTGAATGCTAATATTAACAAAAGTGGCCTTACATGAAGGGTGTAAACATAGCATACTTACTACAAAAGTAATTGCTAAATCAGTTTTCTTTTTGTGAGAGAGAGAGGAAAGTTGTGAGCAGTGCTCTCTCAGGAAGTATATTTGGACATAAAAAGCCATACTTTTTAATAGCTCCCCCCCCCCCCCCCAAGGCTTAAGCCAGAGAGCAGTCCTAGGAGTCATTTGGACTCCCAAAATGTTTGGATTGGCCTCCTATATGGTATAATACATTTTAATACACAAACTTCACCTAGAATTTTACCTGTTTGGACTCTCTGATTCCCTCAACATGACTGGCTAAAGCCCTGGCCCCCCCCCCCCCCTTGCCAAAAATGATGTACGAGGGAGACAGGAAACTAATGCTTTCAGCCCCCCCCCCTCCCCCACCCCCCCACCCCCCCCCCCCCCCCCTCGGCCACAATTCAAGGATGAAAAGCCCTCATTTTGGTCCCTCACTTGTCAAAAATTTTGCAATAAATTTCCTTAAAAATTTGCCACGACACCCATTTATTGCACACAAATCTGACATCTAATGAACCCTCAAATATTCAGTACATATTGGTCTTCTTGGCGGAACACCGCCCTCCCCCTGTAGACCCCCTCCCAAAGGATATTCAGTCCACACATTCAGTTTTTACCCCCCCCCCCCCAGTCGCGGAGAACAGCTTCCTATACTATATGTGGGTTGTGGTAATATGTGAATGGTAGCCAAGTTTTGATAACATGCCCAGAACATTGTGGAGTATGAAGTGAAAGGAATGAGCGTTTTAATTGATTTCTTTTTTTTAATTATTTTAGATTCTTTTACTATTTAAAGTTACAGAGAGGATCATGACAATAGATTAGTTTAATTGGCCTCCAAGTCCCATACACTAAATTGATTAAACGTTTACACATTGACACAACAACCCGCTGCGACATAATCACTCTCACCCATCTCCCATTAAGAACTGAAAGACATGACATTAACTTGGGTTGGCAACCATTGGCTATACCTTTTAATACTGTAATTGTACTATGCAGTGCAGATTCGTCTTTTTAGTAAGGTGCAGTAAAAATATATGTATATGTTTCACATCCCCGCCCACTTCCTTTTTGGGGGCCGCATGACATTATTTTTTATCTATGGCAAAATGAGAGAAAAAAAAAGAAAATTACAAAATATCTACCAGAAAATATTTACTTGCGAACTCGTTGTTTATGCAGTATGGGCTTTCGGATCACGTGTT
Source organism: Holothuria leucospilota (assembly GCA_029531755.1). Taxonomy (NCBI): domain Eukaryota; kingdom Metazoa; phylum Echinodermata; class Holothuroidea; order Aspidochirotida; family Holothuriidae; genus Holothuria; species Holothuria leucospilota. The sequence continues at coordinate 2,775 of JAIZAY010002141.1, read as the reverse complement.
TTAACGTATGTGTATAAAATGAGACACTGCGCTAGCTCCCTATACTACTGCCAGTAGCACTCCATGTGTCTTTGCTAGGTAATGTGTGGCACAATGAATAACATCAACGTAGTTTCCCAGGCAAGGTGTTTCATGTTCTCATGACAGTCTCACTGGGCTACACATAAAGAACGATTGAATATGAAAAGTATGACTGGAATCACAGACCAGCGCTTTACCTATGTAGCAGATGTGAGTACATACCGCACATTGTGGTAACAAATGTACTAGTTTATGTACATGAGTAAAACTGTCCGCTCCACGGGCAAACTGGCAATCTGAATCTGCCCATGAATTTGGCACATTACCGCTGAATGGTCCCGCCGGATAGCGGAACTTGACGGTTTTGGCCAGGTGTAGGTGCTGTGACCAAATCCTACCCACTGGCTTTACTATGAAACCATCATTGCGAGCGGCCAGCTGAATGTACGTGCATGCTGTGCATATTGCATTGGAATTTTGAGATTTTCCACCACGGTGTTCGTGTGTGCAGCAATGAAACAAGCTTGTATGTTTAGTTTTGTGTGCCTACGAGTTACACGTACGTATATCCTAAAAACGAATGTACCAAGCATTGCAGGAAATTTATTGTAGCCATCTTAGAAAAATAAAAAAGCCCCTCATCCTCCTTTTGCAAAAACCTGTAACTTATATTTTTTTAACTTGGCCTAACCATTCCACTGAAAACTCCTAAACTATCAAACCGGACACACAATTAACAGAAATGTGCAACTGTAACACCCAGGGATACCACCCAGTGGCAGGGAATAATTTAGTATTCAAATTTTGCATCTACAATTTTTGAAAATTTTTTTTTTCTTCTGTAAGTGTAATAAATTTCACTAGCGTGAAAAACACTGATGAGGTGTATGCACACAAAAAAGTGCAATAGCAGTTTTTTTTTTTTAGTAGATTTTTTATGTCCCCGATTTGGTAGTGTAAAATGACTGTAAACCCTATGGGTTATGCCCACACACAAAAAAGTGGCTTACACATTAATTTGTATAGCAATTCGCCCAAGCTTGGAATGTATGCAACAATTGTGGGCAATGTCAGTACTGGAAATATAGCATTATTCCCTACCGACCCCATTAAGAGCACTACTCTACAACCCACTGAACACACCTGGTCACTGATTTTTAATAACACTGTACCTTGGCCAAAGTGTTCAATAGTAGTAAAGGTTTGTTTATACAGTGACCACTCTCCCTTCAGTGCCTTATTGAATTTGCTTTCCCAACTTTTCCACTTTTGACCACTGGTCAGCACCTAGCTTCATCAATGGTCAGAAATGTCTAATGAACAAATCTTAGTAAATACAACATTGTGTCATCACAAACTGATGAACAAAGCAGGAGCTTTAGTCTTTGGTTGCTTCCCACTATTTGTAACAGTTAACTTGCTTTACAGTAACACCATGCATGGGATGGACAATAGGAGGTACAAAATATTGATTGGATAAACCTTAGGAATGGACAGCATCCAGTTATTAGTTTAAGTATGGGAGATTTTATGTCCTTGATTTAAGGGGCTGTAGAAATGATGCAAGGATTTGAATATCAGTCAAAATCACAGCTCTTATTTTCAAACACAAGTCTCATTCATGCTGGAATGTTGAGACAAATCCATTGGTACATGAATACAGGTTTTATGCAATTTTGTGGCATATTTCTTACTACAACCAAGCAGTTGTTCAAATGAGTATAGAAAACTTTAAACTCTGCACAACTATTGGGTTTTTTTTTGTATACAGCAGTGATATGTTCCAATGTCCCCTGTGCTATGAGGTCACTGTCTCTTCGTCATGTCCCAATGCATGATTGCGTTGAACACTGATTTTTATTTTTAACTGCTGCTGACCTTAAGTCCCATGCCTTCCACTAAAGGGCAAAACTTCCCAAGATGGGAGACAAGTTCCAGTACAGACCTGCAGTTAAAAAACACTGGACGTACAAAATTATAAAAAACTATACACAGAGCCTAACTGTACTTCACATCTAGCACTCCACTCACTGTGAATAAGCAGGGTAACATGAAAACCACCCCCCCCCCCCCCCCCCCCCCCCCCCCCCCCCCCCCCCCCCCCCCCCCTGGGTATAGTCCCAAAGTAGCCGGTCATGGCGGTAAATCGCCGCCTACAGCCTCATTTGCCTCCTGCCTACTCTTCACTGGGATGTCAAAAAATTTAGTTTTGCAACCTTCCACTTTTTCTTTTGTTTTGTTTTTTTTTTTCAAATACAATCGCACATGAATTGATCACCATTACTTTACTATACCATCGGTTTCTAAAATTGCCAACCCCCAAAAGGGGACATCAGTTACAATCCCGTTTAAAAGAAATTAAGAATGATCGGAGATCGCGCACGAGAAATGCTGTAACAGAACTTCCCGCACCGTCACTTGCCGAAATGCGGGCTGCAGTAATAGCATGCAATATGCAACTTTTAGGATACTTCAAGAGTTAGCCCTACACAATTTACACACCGAGCAGCTGGCCTTCAACATGCAGACTACATATGCGGTATTTGGTACTTGTACTGCCCAGTGCTAATGTCGCATTGAGAGATATTTAATTCCCCCTGCGAAAGGTACATTGACTACATTCTAATGTTTAAATTCATTTCAGTATCGTTTTCATTCTGCCAATGCTCACATATGTCATTAGCTAAATAAAGATAGGCCACGCAGGCAATCCTTGATTATCACACCACACAGTAATGCCGGGCTCGTTAAAAA
>JAIZAY010002134.1:0-11267 GCA_029531755.1 Holothuria leucospilota | reverse complement strand
CGTTTAAAACTTGCAACATTTTTAATTGCTTTGCCATTAGGAAGGGAGTTCAAAATTCAATACCGTAAAGAAAAAGGTCGATCAGAAATCCTTTTATTCTAGGAACAAGAAAGTGAATGGGCTACCCCTGGTATGTTGATGGAATATTATTAATCTGGTAAAATTTGACGAAGATATCAGACAGGTTCATTAAAAATCTTAAAAACACTAATTGTTTAATTTCACCTACTGATACAGTATAAAAAGTTGTTAAATCACTTTGCGAATAGTTTACAGCATGATCTAATAGCCACTTAAAGATTAGGGGAGAATTTAGGAGTTCCCTCCACTTGGAATTTGATTTTCAATTAAGGAACGTATGAAATTTTCAATTATTTTTGACATTAACTAGTCCGAATGAGAGTGAAGTACAACTTTATGTGTTCTGCAAAACTCATAGGATTTCTCATGAAAAATACGAGATCTTAAATTAATCTTTTTTGGACAGATTATCTAGTATATGGTAAATATGAAAGTAAATGTCAAAAAACATACTCACTGAAATTCTTTTTATTGCTAAAATCAAATTCTTAAATTTTTAACTTATCTAGTATTTATTTTGAGGGAACTAAATATTAAATATATTTATTATGTATTCATATAAGAAAAGATTTAGATATAATAATATATCATTAAATAATATTATTATATTATATAGTAATTATATAAAATATATGTGTAATAAGATTAAGTAAGGTATGTAACCTGTTTGTCACTTCTGTGATCGCAAGCCGAACGGTGCAGTGGTCACAGACTCTGCCCGAAGCGGAGATGGCGGTTCAAAACCTCGGTACAGCTCATTTTCTCTCTGGTATTTTCTCTGAACCTTTCCTGCTTTGATAAGGGCTATGCTCTATCTAGGATTGTAAAAATTTAAGATCGAATGTACTACTATTTACCTTTTCGACCTATATAGTGCATTATATCAAATAGTGCTATATGCAATGCAAAAGTTTGTGAAAAATCTCCACACATTTTAGGGTTTTTGACCCTTCATCATGTGGCACAAATGCAACTTTGACACAGCCAACATACAAATTAGAACATACACAATAAACCATAGGCATGACCAACTGCTACATGTAGGAAACAGACAGTGTTAAATGGTTTAACACAGGTACACCAATGCAGGAATTGCTGATTTATAAAAGTTCAAGTCTAACTTCAGACCATGTGGGGACAGGTTCCAAGTTACCCCAAACCATCAAGTCACAGACTGAGTATGTTGATGGGGGATTGAAGTGCTGGCTACAGGAACCCTGGGAGGTTCTGTTTGATTGAGCTCAGTGCTCAGTGACTCGTCTGCAAGACAGTGTTTTGTTTCTTCCACACAGTATATTACAGCGTTTACGTACGAGAAGGCAAACAACATTGGCTGAAGTACAGGTAAACAGCTTGAGGTTGGGAGGCACGGACCAAGTGCTTAGATACATTCTTTTCAATTCTGAATGCTGTCATGGGGGTTCAGGGAAATGGTCACGTGTGGATGGGTCATGCGTCATGATGGAGGGTCTCTACATTCCTGTAAATGGCATTTACAATGGGAGATACACAGATGGGTGAAAGGATAGGACCAATAGAATACGTCTGGTGGGTGTTTGGTCAGTTTTGGGGGCAAGGCAGCTCTATCAATTCCTTGTATGCAGTTCAGCGGCATTAGAGAGCACTCTTTGTGGATACGGACATTGTTCAAAACTACAGAAACTTAAAGAACAAAACATATGGAATGCCATGTTACATTTTTAATCACCATTAGACTGCAAAGCTGTCTGTAAAATCTCTCACAAACTAGTCAGGCCAGCTATGCAGGCCATGCAGCAGTCTTTTTAAAAAGCAAACATGACCAATGAGGTACAGTACTCCCTTGAAAACTAATCCTTCAATGAATATAATTTCGTGGCTGTATTTGGAAATATAAAATGAAAAGAAAGAATGGGGAGGAATAAAAAATAAAATACACTGTGCGAGAAGGCTTCTTTGTATTTTGGCCTGGCAAACATGCAAAGTTCGGTGTCAAACGTGTTTAACTTTGGACCATCAGCTATTTCCTTTGCTTGTTGAGTAGCGAAACTAAACTATTTACAGTATCAGTTTTCAGCTATTTGATGTCATGTTCATGATCAAGAGGGAAAAGATTTCAGGAGTACAGTGCCCAGTGCTACTCATTGAAATGGACAGTAGGTTTATTTCTTCAGTCTATGTAATTTTAAGAACAACCACTGTGAAAACAGAGGCATGTAAGGTGAACAAATGACTGTCAAGCTCTGGTTTTAACATGGTTTGTGTGTGGCTCACAACCTACACATTGTGCAAAGGGAGTATGTACCCATTGGTCATGATTTGCTTGTAAAAAGACTGCTGCATGGCCTGCATCTAGCTGGCATGACTAGTTTGTGAGAGATTTTACAGACGCTTTGCAGTTCACTGTGGTGATTTAAAAATGTCATGGCATTCCATATGTTTGTTTCTTTATAGTTTCTGTATTTTGAACAATGTCTGTATCAACAAGAGTGCTCCTTAATGACGCTGAACTGAATACAAGGAATGTAGAGCTGCATTGCCCCAAAACTGACAAACACCCACCAGAAGTATTCTATTGGTCCTACCTTTTCACCCATCGTGTATCTCCATTGTAAATGCCATTTACAGAAGGTGAGAAGACGACCTCCATCATGACGCACTGACCCATCCACACGTGGACCATTTCCCGAAACCCCATGACAGCATCAGAATTGAAAAGAAGTATCTCTAAGCACTTGGTCCGTTGGGGTTGTGGTGCGGGTCGGGCTTCCGTGTGATGCTCTCCCAACCTCATAGTGTTTTACTGTACTCAGCCAATGTTGTTTGCCTTCTCGTTACGGTAAACAGACTGTATATATACTGTGTGGAGAAAAAAACACTGTTTGCAGACCGAGTCTTCTGGCACCTGAGCTCAATCAAACGAACCTCCCAGGGTTCCCTGTAGCCAATGCACTTCAATCCCCATCAACATACCGGTCTGTGAATGATGCGGTTTGGGGAACTTGGAATCCTGGCCCCACATGGTCTGAAAGTTAGACTGACTTTTATAAATCAGCAATCTGCATGGGGTTACATTGTGTTAACCATTAACCTGTCTGTTTCCTCATGTAGCCAGTTTGGGTCATGCCCATTTTTTATTGTTTTATATTTGTAGTTTGGCTGTGCAACAGTTGCATTTGTGCCACATGATGGAAGGGTCTAAAAACCCAAAAATGCTGTGGAATTTTTCACAAACTTTTAGCACTACATATAGGCACTAATATATAGCACTATACAGTATATAGCACTATATAGGTCGAAGTTAAATAGTGTACATTCGATCTGAAATTTTTATACCTCATCCTAGATAGAGCATCGCCTGTTATCAAAGCATGGAACGGTCAGCAGAAAATACCAGAGAGAAAAATGAGCTGATACCGAGGGTTGAAACCGCCATCTCCGTCTTTCGGGCAGAGTCGTGTGACCACTGCACCAGTTCGGCTTGCGATTGCAAGAAGTAGACAACAGGCTACAAATACCTCATATAATTATATATATATATTATATATAATATATATATATATATATATATATATATACCTAATATATATATAATTATCATAAAATTATATGGCAACGTACACACTGCCCCGTCATAAGTTTTTATGAACATTCACAAGATAAGTATATTTATATTTATATTTATATTTTACCGTCTGGTTTTATAAACATATTTTCTGAGATACAGATGAGGGGGGAGAAGTTTGTATTACCGTTACTCAGTGATTTAGCCAGCTGGATATTTGTGCGACATCTGTCCCAAAAAAAGAAAATTTTTGAAGAGCAGTTTCTGTACATGTTGTTCATTTGAGAGAAACTACCTTGATTGAGTTTTGCAAGAATCAGTCATTACAAGTTGTACTTCTCACTCCATTTTCAGGGTCTAGTAATGTCAAATATTGCAGTTATTGCCATACCGGTTCCTCTCAAATTGACAAATCAAATTCCAAAGTGGAGGGGGAACCTCCCCTATAGATCTCTCCCCAATTCAGAAAGTTGGACTAGAAGAAAAGATCATGCTTAAATTATTGCCATGCCTTGTATTCTTAAGGAAGGTTTATAATCATGTATGTGTAAAACAGCATTCTGTACAAATTGTCTATTTTAATGGATTTTGATGGAACTTGTGACTATTGATCAGTGTTTTTTTACATTTATTACATATTTTACCTGTAATTCTCTTTCAACAGACCTTCCCAGAAATAAAGTTTCCTGGCAGCTATGATTATGCTTTTGTTCTTTATAGTGTGTTTTATTATTTATATCGCTTAATTCCTTGTTTGGAATATTTGCAATGGGAAGTCGGAAATATTTCTGACTAAGAGTCTGAAATATTTCTGATTACTGTAGATGTCTGTTACCATAGTTGTGATCAGATTTCTGACTAAGAGTCTGAAATATTTCTGACTAAGAGTCTGAAATATATCTGCTTAGGAGCCTGGAATACTTGCAATCATAGTATGAAATATTTCTGACTAAGAGTCTGAAATATATCTGACCAGGATTGAGTCCTGCAATCGGAGTATGGAATAAATATAAGAGTCTGGAATATTTCTGACTAGTAGTCTGAAAATGTGTCAAATTTGGACTAGCAAATGGTAGAAGTATGGAATTAAGCAGGAATTGAGGCTGAAATTCAGGTCAGGATTTAAAGCAGGAAATGGAGTCAGGAATTCAAGTATGAATTGAGACAGGTTTATGAGCATGAAATGAATCAGAATTCAGTCTGAAAATGTGTCAATTTTGGATCTAATTTTTCTGCCTTAAAAATCCTGATCTAAAAATTTCCAGCAGGGTTGTTACACTCTTAATCTGCTAGACTACTTCATGTCTCTATCATGGAAACCAGGTTGAAGCAACAGCATACATGCGCTCTGTAGTAAGATTCCTTCTCTGAGAAGATTGAATGTAACCAAATAATTCAACTCAGCCCATTCTCATTTACCTCTTTTCAGACACCCTCCCCCACCAACACCAATTGCTTCTGTTAGAAGGAAACCTGTGTGCCAGCAATGCAACATTGCCTCCACACAGTCATCATTATAGAAATACTTGCTCTACTGCAAACTGGTTTTAACTGTTTTCTGAAATAAATGAAAAAATACCACACTAAGCATGAAAGCTTGGGTACCCAAATTCCCAAAGATCAACATTCCACAACTAAAACAATGAGACTTATTTCCTTGTCCTTTTTCAACAAAGCAACAAAGCTCTAGAAATTTTTTAAGCCCTACACACACATGCTATGCTACAGCAGGATATTACTGAAACTGAACATATTCTTTGATTAATGTACTTGTAGTTTGATTCAAGAAAAAAAGACTTAAGAAGCAACACATTGTGCTCACTCAATGCTTAAAGATTGAATGCAATGTGACTGATATATTGAAATATCTTCCATAATGAAATATAGTATCACATTATGTGATATGAAAGGGTACTTGAATTTTGCTTTTGAGGAGAGAAAAGTGTGTTCAGTATTGCACAGAATTTGGTTTATAAGTAGGTCAGCTTGCTCCAAAAATGTAGAAATGAATCAGCTTTACTCAAGTCACCTTATAGTTACATTTAAAATACAAGAATTCTAATTATCCTCCTAAATTTCAACACACATTATTATTTACTGGATAATTACTCAAATGCTTGCTGTGATGGACCATGACAGATTTGGTATTATGGTGTCCTTGCTGTACATAAAAACAACTTCCATGTCAAATTTGCTCTGAGAAGTAATAGCCTAACATACTGCATAATACTTTGTAGAGAATCTCACATGTGACCACCACAGTACTCTCAATCCATGCAGCATCAAAGATAAAGATTCTGGTGTAAACTCAAGTCTCAACCTAGGAAGAGGTCTTGCCAGGCAGTGTGAAGATTTGTTATATCTTGGTACATGTATGTATACATGTACCCAACTTTTTAATACTCATGATGCATCAGGTCTTCCTCACTTTTGGGTCATAATGTAAAATAAAAATGGTCTTGAGAAGGCAAGCTTCAAACAATTTAGCTCAAGAAGATGCACTAATTGTTGCTAAGTTAGTTCAATTGCCTTCCCTGACACATATGACCAAGTACCATACATGTCAATTGTTATGTTTGCATCAGGATAAAGCATATGACCATGTACTGTTGAACTTCACAGTGTTTCTCTTGGTAGAAACTGAGGAGGTTAACCTGTACAGGTAACAGTTACAAGTCCATAGAAGTATAGTTGACTTCTGGAAAATGAAAATATGCAAGTTGTCAACTATTTAATTACAACAGATGCATGAATTTACCTGTACCCTCCACTTCTCAGGGATTGGTAGGTGGAGGATGAAGGGGCAGGGAGCCAGTTCTCTGGCTCATATAGGCTAACACAGTTTGACTCAAAAATTTGTTTACATGGCCCTAAAATACACTGACAGTGCTTGCTAAAACATCTGAGGCCAGAAGACTGTTACAAATATAGATAACTCTTTTCAAAAAGATTTTTTTTCTCAAATTCAGTCTACAGAACTGCAATGACAGAGGCCCCTACTGACTCAGCAAGGCTTGGAAAACAATTTCCATAGGGGAAGCTGCTGTATTTCACATACTAATTTGCTCATATATACATACTGTACAGTACTGTATAGTACCGCAACATTAACATGTCTAAATGGCCTGCCTTGGCAATATGCATTGCCTTAAAAAATCTGCCAAACAGTTCTGTTTCATTCACACTGGCTGGCACTTATAAGTTCTTGTAAGTTCACAATGTGGCACTGCCTTGGCAAATACTATAGCTACATTATATCCAAAGTAGAGCATGTGTGAAGTTACACAAGGTCACAAAGATTGGCTGTGAGTTAAATTGAAACTTATATCAAACTTAAGACATCTGGCATTTGTTGTACCTTACGCATTACTCTGACAGCTAAAGTTAATAATTTTTTATTTGCCACATTTTAATTTACTCGGTGGAGGCTAATTTTGGGTGCTCCCCACCCAAGAAGAAAAATGAAAGCAGTAAAGAAGGGCTTGAATACTGTCAGCCACCCCTAAGACATTCAAGGTGACTGCGATATGTGACTCTACAGTATACGTGTTGGCTATGGTACACACATAGCTATTATCATGTCAGGCCATGCAATCAAGTTCTGCCAAAAGAATTGTAAACATGCATGCATAAAAGGCATGTATAAGGATCGAAAAGCCATCATGATACTGTAACTGAAGCTAAAAATACTTTGCCAAAGACACAGTACATGGTCTGAATTTAGTCATGAAATCATGACTTTTTTTGAAGATCATGACATGATGTTTCCCATTTAATTAAAGACAGACTGTCATCACCCCAAAGTATATTTTTAGTGTATGTATATCAAAATTCTCAGTTGGTGACTGCTATTTGATTGACATCAAAGTTTGAAAATTTGAAAGATGCAGAGTAGCTCACATTCCACACCAGGCAGAGAGAGTACTTTTATTACATTTTATAGCCTTGTGTGCTCACCAGGACATGGCCTTAAGCAATAAAACAGGTTTATTCTTGCACAAGGAAGAGCCTCATACAGTTATGGGAGGAGCTAGAAGATGCATAGTTGGGAGAATTGGAACTGTCTGGGATCATGAAAATTCCCCTTTAAGGTCAGGAGATGTGATAAATTTGTAGTCTCTCACATGGGCTATGATGGAGAATGCATGTGTAACAAAATAACAATGCACTCTCCAAACTTCAAGGTCTAGATAACCCTGGGCACTGTAGTACTCCTAAGTTGCACTATTCAAACTGGGCTACTACATTTACATAAGCTATAGGCCCTGTAGACAAACTCACAACTGCCTAGTATTAGCTACATACCTTCACATTTTCCAGTAATGAGGGATCCATGGAAAACAAAGGTTTCATATAAGTAAATTGATAGGCCCAACATAAAAAAAAAAAAATAACAACCAGTAAATAAACATGCTCATGTTTTTCTTTTCTTTTATCACTTAGTCACTCGATCTTAGTTCTGTATTATGAAATGCCTAGCCCCGTGATAATATGATATATATGCATGGCCTATCATGTACGTCAGTTTAGTACGGTTCAAGCAGGGAGTTGCTACAGGCTACATGCTGAACCAACGTTGTTCACCTACAAGATTTAACTTTAATTAATTGTGGCTAGAATCATGACGCAGAGTAACTATGTGCTAGCACAGAGGAAAATAAATAGAGCATTCACTCTTCGATTATCTCACGGGTGCTAGGGCTTGGCGGCTACTTTTGCATGGACGCACGAAACTTCACAAGTACAAGTACCCATTCTGCTAATCTTTGTTTACGTTTGGAGCGAAGTACACGAACCGCTAAATGGTACCATTATGTATAGGGAAATGTATTGACACATGTTTCTCTAAAATGGATTACAAAGGTCGTATTTGTCATCAAAAATTTTATTTGTGTAATTTCCGTACGGTAAATTAGTTTTTAAATATTTATTTGAGTATAATTACGGCAACTCAATTGTCAAAAATATGTCATATCAAATAATATTCTCTTTACTTGGACGATACTAATTTCTGCACATGAGGACTGTTAATTGGATTATGAGGTTGACGCCCCCTCCTTATGAATAATGTACTAAGCTCATTAGTATGACGTCACAGAAACCAAGTGTCCCAAGTCTCTCGTTGAGAAGCAATACAAATAAGCAGCCGATAGAGGGCGTATTAAACCCAAGGTAAATATGGTGAGCTGTAGGTACTAGCAGTACGAGAACACTCACGAGAGACTTGGCCAAGTCTACAAATTCCTGGTCTGCAGTATGCAAAATAGTAGATCTGGCTTCAGAGTGCCGTTAGGAAAGCCCAGTTCATATTTCGCGCCGTGTCAGTCATTTTGAGATTTCTGGTATAAAATGTGTCCCCAAAACCCACTGCCTTCCTCAACTGTGCGTCCTGCATCGTTTTCACCCGAGCCCTGATTTAGTTGTAGAACAAAGGTAAACTTCGCCAGTCGAGCAAGTGCATCTTGTGAAAGATGGTCTACAACAAACAAATCAAACCTGCTGCAACTGATACAAACTTATTATAAAATCTCCTTCGCGATTAGCCGAACATTATGCATTCAACAATCTCTCACAGTTACATCAGCACTGTGTTGAACTCCAGCTAAAATATGGGAAAGTCCCACTAGACTGAAGGTTTGATGTAAACCGAATATTGCATGACCAAAGACAACATGGTGTTAGAACTTAGGGGAAGTATTAGCATAAGATACTAGGTAGCACAGCACTAACTATATTCCTCCACTGACTTCCACAATAATCATGGCCCTTTTCGTGGCAACATAGACTCTTGTAGAAGTTTTCAAAAAAGAACAGCTACCAGCATTTGAAACTATATAAAGTAAGCCTTTTAATAATTTAAAATTTATGTCCCCATGAATGTTGAGATTTTGAGCTGAGAGAGCAATGTATTAAAGGATGGTGGTTCCAGCCTTTTAACTTCATTTAAGAATGCTGTTTTGCTTTGCAAAACATGATGCTAGAAAGGAATAGCAAGTTTTAGCCATCTCTAGTTGACCACTCTTAATTCAGACTCTATCAGAGAACTTCCTGTTCAGGTCTCTTGAGATCAATAAAGTTAAAGGGGTTTGAACCCCTTTAAAGACTGTTTGGTCAATAGAGCAAGTTTGTTTGTAAATTAACTGTTGCAATTATAGAGATAAGCTTCACCTGTGAAAAAGCCATTTTCTCGGGTAATATTGGCTAAAATGTCCCATTCGATCAATTCTAGCAGCATGAGGATATAATGCCTAAAAAATGCTTGAAATATAACTTTAGTTTTCTTTATACTGGCATGATGCCTTCAGCTCCTGTCCTACCACATGCAGCCACATCACAAGTTAAACACATCACTTCAGCAACATGATGCATATACTGTGCACCAGTAATTTTTTTAATGTATATATATTATATTGTTAAATTCATAAAGTAATACCTTCTGCTGGGAATTTCCTTGAATTAGGGTGTGCTACCATAGAAGTGAGATTAGGACTAGTATAAGAACGAGCATAGAAAAGAATTAAAGCAGCCTATTCTATATTGTAAATATATAACAACATAAACCAACATAAAGGTACAGTATGATATCAAATGTACATACCTGTGTAGATACTTTCAGCATCATGGTGCATACGAGAGTCAACATAGTATAAATACAATGTCCACAAGTTCTATGGTTGTTTTTAAGTCCCTGCAGGAAGCACAGGGGTTTGTAATAGGGCCCACCATACCCTTTTGTAATCGGGGGTTGTACTCTACATTGAAAGGGCTATCCCTTGGCAATTAACTTTAAGAAGGACAGTGACAGCCTTCATGCCTGTCAATACCCTAGACCTTGTCTACGTTTTTCTCAATTACCTTTTAATGTTCCGTTTGTGTCCGTTGACCCAAAAAAGGGTTACAATTGCTATGAACATCATTGGTTTTGAAAAGTTATGCACTGCATGTACATGGCTTTTCAAATGATAGTACTGTACTATTTTTTTTAAGCAAAAAAATTTTTTACTGTTCTGAAAAAAATTTACAATGTTGTAAATTTTGCGGTTTTTAAAAAACATATGCTGATTATTACAGATCATAAACCTTGCATATGGCCCAAAAAATGCATGGGTTTTAGAGCTTTTTCTTGGACAAACATAAAAGTATTAAGTATAACATCTTGCATTTGGACAAATTTTTTAGGATCCATTTTCCAAATTGTATTGAATACAAAAAGATCTGTTTTCGTCATATTTGATTAATTTTGTATCTATTTGCATGTTACAGGGTTCCCAAGGGCCTTAAATACCCGAAATGCTTAAAATTTTTATTCTCAAAATGCAGGACGAAAAGTACTTAAATTTCACAAAAATGTTCTGAGGTCCGAAAAATCATGAATTTTTTTGTTTTCAGCAAAAAAATTTTGTTAAAAAAACGTTTTATGAACTGCAAAAAAATGTTTGTTCCAAAAAAAATTCACCTTTTTCTTTTTCTTTTCTTTTGGTATCCCTATTTACTGTACTTTTAAAAATTTTCTTGTCCACAGTTTGAAAGCCCTAAAGTTCAATAAAAGGTCCTGAAAACATAAAAAATTTTTTACAAAAATGGAACCCCCGTGTTATGTTACAAATAAAGTACATGAAGTCATGAATGTAACAAGAAACAG